>CBVK0103285477.1:0-32885 GCA_900067695.1 Picea abies
GCCCACATTGCCACCTCATTTGTACCTGCTGCTATAGTGATTCCAGAGCACATTCAGAGGGTATTCAGCGATTCGGAGAGCACCAGTTATCGGATTCCCGGCGTGCGAGAGTCAGGTTAGTGCTCTGAACGTCCTGCATAGTTGTAGGATAAAAATTTTTGGGGTAGGTACGGGGGGGGGTAGGAGGGTTTTTAGGGGTTTTTGGGTAGAGGGTGGGCCCGCATGCGCGGGCGATTCAGTGAAAGGCGCGCGTGAGCGCGCGCTTAATCAATGAATAAGAGTGCATGCATGCGCGCCTGTAGGGTGAACAGGCGCGCTTTGAGAGCGCGCCTGTGGGTACGACAGGCATGCTCTAAAGCGCGCCTGTGCTGCGAACAGGCGCGTACTTTGAGCGCGCCTGTAAAAAAGATAGGCGCACGCTCATGCGTGCCTGTATGGCGAACAGGCGCGCATGTGCGCGTGCCTGTGGGTAAAAAAACCGCGCCTTGGAGGCAAGGTTTTGGGTTAAAAAATTAGCTTGTTTTGATATGTTAGATGAGTGCCCAAGCTAATGTAGGCCTGTTGGTTGTGTGCAGGCAGCTTTCCGTGATTATGGATGTGCGGTGGCGTGAGCGGGACTAGGAGCCGCTATGGGAGGAGGTGGTCGAGGTGAGGCCAACAGTGCGGGCGACTTTGGCGGCTAGTGGGCTGCTAAAGTTTTTCCAGTGCCCACTGATACGGGCTCAGGAGTACCTGCTCCATTTTCTCATTGAGATGTGGAGTACTCAGGAGCACTGTTTCTACGTGCGGGGAGAGTAGGTCGATTTTACTGCTATGGAGGATGTGTATTTCCTCACTGGGCTCCCCTTTCGGGGAACGCCGATGCTGGCAGCGCCCGTGATGCCGAGGGAGACAGACCTGGCCGAGTATGCGGGGCGATTTTGCTCACGCGGGCATTACATGATTGGGTCGGCTGTTCGCATTAATGTGCTAGATGTTCTACTGCATCGATGCGTGGCATCGATGATAGTGCGTGTGTATGGTTCTACAGCGCCTCACCGGATTAGTGGTGGGGAACTGATGCTGATGGAGAGGGTGGTGGTGGGCCGTGAGCGGTTCGCCTGGGGGTTGGCTCTCCATGCTCGGATGATTGCGCAGCTGGACCGATGTCGGTCGACGGGCCAGGGAGAGTTTGCTTTTGCTTCCATCCTGGTAGCCTTTTTTCTGGAGAGAGTGCCGGCATTGCGGCCGAGGGTGGTGTTGGAGGTGCCAGCTGCACGACACCCGCGGTTGAGGCGGTGGTCAGAGATTTTGGTTCGCGGCAGTGGTGGCGAGGGGGGCCACTATTTTTCAGAGGAGGCAGCGCAGATCTGGAGGAAGACGCCGCAGTTCATCCTCTGGTTCCCATATGCGGGAGTGGACTTCCGGAGGGACCCTGATATGGTACTGCCTCCTGGGGAGGCGTTCGATCATAGAGGTATGTGATGTGGTTGTGTTTTGTGATTTACGTTTATGCTGTTGTTTATACTAGTGCACATGCTTTTGATGTATGAACACTGATATCTTTGTTTGTTGCTTGTTTGGTGCTTGTGCAGATGTGGCGCCTTGCAGCCGTGAGGTGGATGTGTTCCAGGCGCTGGTGCAGCAGGCTAGACCACCTCATGGTGAGAGGCGGCCGAGGGATGAGGCAGCTGGGGGACCAGTAGAGGCTGAGAGACCGGCACAGAGGCGCCATTGGGATGATCCTGGTGCAGGACCTTCGCATGCTCCTCCGGAAGCAGCGGGAGTCGATGAGGATATAGTCCGTCGCTTTGAGACGGTTCTGCGAGACGTGCCAGAGCGTATGAGGATCCAGATCCAGGACGAGGAGTTCCTGAAGCAGTGTGTTGGGTTGCCGCAGCCATGGCGGTCGCTCCTGCGGCGGACTGCGGTGCTAGCGGCTATGACGAGTGGCCGCCTGCCACCTGGGCAGGGCGGTCTAGCAGATGATCCACCACCACTGCCTGGGGCAAGTAGGGGTGGGCCACCACCTCCTCCTGAGGGAGGGGCGGCTGGGGGTGCCTTAGAGGCCCCCTGATTGTATGATACATATGTGTACCATTTTTTATTAGGCTGGTGAGCCGGTTTTGTTGTACCATGATGTGGCATGGGCTAGTGGGCCCATATTTTTTGTATAAAAACACTTGGATATGATATATACATGAGTAGACCTATTTTTTGAGATCCAAAATGTGATATATATGTTTTTGTATTTTATGATGGTGGTGTCTCTGTTTCCTATATGTTGTGACAGGATGTATGAGATGTTTATGTATGTGTATCTTGATGTGATATATGTCAGTCTAACACCATGTTAGCTATTTCATCTGTTGTTTGATTCAATTGTCGTAGAATATGTGTAAATGTAATGGAATCAAAATGTCGAGATAACAGTCTAACCTGCAGGTATTTGCGAAAGAGGCACGGATCGTGTACACGGTAAACATTGTTGAGCTGGAGAACGACTAACTGTGAGTCGAGGAAAACGCTGAGGTGTCGAATATGGTGATGCTGGGCGTCAGCCAAGAGACCAATGACAGCCGTGTACTTGGCTTGGTTATTGGTTGCTGGTCCTAAACAAATGCCGCCTGAATGTAGCAGTTCATGTGAAGGGGTGTAAAGAGCCCAAGCAGTCGAAGCGAGATTTTGTGTCCAACGGCTGGCACCGTCGGCGTAACCAATGTGGTAAGCTGGTGGAGGAGTCATCTGTCAATAGCACAAAGGGTTGTTTAGACAATAGGGTAAGGAAAAAAAGATTAAAAACACTAAACAAGAAAAAAGTAACCTAAAGTAGCATGACTACTTCTAAGCGAAAAATTTCTTGAGGTATAACCCGTTGATGGGTTCTTTGAGTGTCTGGCCTTCGGGAGAGGCCAGGATGTAGGCGCCTTTGGTGAGGCAATGTTGGATGATGTAAGGGCCATGCCATAGTGATTCGAATTTGCCATGGCCAAAGGTATCGTGTGCGATATCATAGGCGAGGACAAGGTCGCCTTCGCGAAATGATCGAAGGTTGACATGGCGATCAAAGGTAGCCTTGGATCATCTTTTAGCTGCCTCGTTGTTCTGTAAGGAGGATCGACGATCTTCATCCAGGGATTCCAAGTTCAGCAAGCGCTGTTCCAGTGGAGCAGTGTCAGGTAAAAGCTCAATGGCGGTGCAAAGGGTTGGTATTTCGCACTCAATGGGAAGAGTTGCCTCGACCCCATGGACTAAGAGAAATGGTGTGAAACCTGTGGCGGTTTTCACTGGCGTACGGTAAGCCCATAGCGTGGAAAATAACATATGATGCCAATTGGTTTTATGTTTATTGACCATGCGTTGTAACATGGTCTTGAGGACTTTTTTCACTGCCTCGACCTGTCCGTTAGAATGAGGGTAGTATGGTGAGGCGAACTCGTGAGAGAAGCCTAACCGAGATGAGAGTTCAACGAAGATCTCATTCTCGAAATGTTTCCCGTGATCGGAGACTAGCTGGAGAGGTACTCCGAACCGGGATATGACGTGATTAAAGAAAAAACGTGCTGCCATGTCAGCGGTATTGTTGAAGGTGGGCATAGCTTCATCCCATTTGGTAAAGTAATCAACAGCAACAACAATGTATTTGTGACCATTGCTGGAGGGGGGATTACAGGTCATAAAGTCAATACCCCATTTGCAAAAGGGGCCTGCAGTAATGACAGGATGAAGAAGAGCGGGGGGAGCGCAGGCTTTGTTGGCATAGAGCTGACATTGCTCACATCGTTTCACAGCATGAATGCAATCATGAAATAAGGTAGGCCAAAAATAACCGGCCCGGATAATTTTTTGCGCGGTGGAGATGCCAGAAAGGTGGCCCCCACATGCACCGCTGTGGCAATCGTTTAAAACTCTGTCGGCCTCGTCAATGGTCAGGCAGCGACGAAGGATGGTGTCAACGCCCCGCCGGTATAGGATATCTCCAATGAGGAGGTAGCGGGGGGCCTGATGGCGAATGCGTCGACGATCGTCTCGTGATAGGTGATTACCGAACTTTTGAGTTCGTAGGTAGACGAGGAGGTCGCCATACCAAGGATCATCAGAGGCGATGTAAAAGAGATGCTCATCAGGAAAGTCAGTATTGACGGGGGCACTGGGTGTGTCAGAGGGAAGGGCCGTGACAAGTTCGGCGAGGACGAGGGCCTTCTTACTCTTTGGTGTTGAGAACTCGAGGTCGTATTCCTGGAGGATCACGATCCGTCGAACAAATTTTCCGTTAACTTGGCGACGACTGAGCAAATATTGCATTGGGTTGGAATCTACGACAACCTTGGTGGTGCGAAGCAGAATGTAATGACGCAGTTTCTGAACTGCCAGGACAACTGCAAGAGCTAGTTTCTCTTCATGCTTGTACTTCAGGGGAGGCCCGGAAAGGTTCTTACTAATGTAATAAATGACGTGTTCACGGTTGTCTTCTCCAAGCTGGACGAGAACGCCGGCTACTAATACAGCTGATGCTGATACGTAGAGGATGTAGTCGCGACTGTAGTCTGGCGCACTAATTAAAGGTGCGTTGGACAGTGCTGTTTTCAAATCGTCAAACGACTGTTGGGCATAATCGTCCCACTGAAAGGGAATGTCCTGACGTAGTAAGCGAAGGAAACCATGTGCGCGTATAGCGTAATCAGGAACAAAGCGTCTGAGAAAGTTGGCTTTGCCTTGTAGACTCTGAAGTTGTCGGATATTCTGGGGAGGTGGAATCTCGGTGATGGATTTGACTTTGAGAGGGTCTACGGTGATACCGCTTTGTGAAACGATAAAACCGAGGAGGTGCCCTGCGGTAACACAGAACACACACTTGAGGGGGTTCAAGCGGATGTTGTATTGGCGGCATCTTTGAAAGATGATTCGTAAATCGTCGAGATGTTGGATACGTTTCTTGGATCGAGCAGTGAGGTCGTCCAAGTAAGCAAGGATGATTTCAGCCAGATCGTGGAATATGTATGTCATCGCCCGTTGGAAAGTTGCGCCGGCATTCTTTAGGCCAAAAGGCATGACACGATATGCGAAAGTACCCCACGGGGTAATGAATGCAGTTTTGTACTGATTAGCTGGGTGTATCTGAATTTGGTTATAGCCAGAGAATCCGTCCATGAAGGAGAGGGCCTCGTGGCCGGCACAGTCATCGATGACCTGATCGATGAAGGGTGTTGGGAAGTTGTCTTTTGGACATGCATTGTTGAGATCGTGAAATTCTGTGCAGACGCGGATAGTGCCCTGTTTCTTGTCGACGGGTACAGGGTTGGAAACCCATGACATGTAAGCGATGGGGTAAATAAACCCAGCTGTACGTAATTTGTCAATTTCGGCTTTGATAGCCGCAGCCTTGGATGGGTGTAGCGGTCGTTGTTTCTGGCGAATGGGTGTGATGTCCGGCCAGGTGTCGATGCGGTGCTCAACAATAGAGGGATCAAGACCAGGCATCTCTGTGTATGACCAAGCGAAGATATCCCGGTATTCTTGGAAGAGGGCTTTGTATGCGGCAATTTCTTGAGGAGTGCAAGCAGCTCCGATGATGATTTCTTCGATGACACCTCTTTTTATAGAAATGTCGATCTTGATGGTGGGGGAAATGTTAGCCATGTTGCCTTCTTCGAACGCATCAAGAGCGGGAATGGGGTTTTTGAACCAATCGATGGTCCCAGGTGGGATAAAATCTTTGGTTTCGACCGCGTACATGGGGTTTTGTTTAGGAGGCATGAGTGTTTCCTGTGGGAGGAAGAGTGCATGATGATGTAGTGCGTCCCAAGGAAAATCTGGGCTGTTAAGTTCTTCTAATATTTCCTCGTCGTTTTGGAAACAACGAGAGTACAAGGGATCATGACGAGTGATCCCAGTGCCAGTGTGCTTGCCCCCTGTTGACGAAACAGAGGGGGTAATGCTGGGAGAAGGGGAGGATTCACTCGACATAAACCATATATTGAGGGACTGAGTGGTACCTGTGGTGGTGGGATGACGAGTCGCTGTAGAGGAATGTGCAGGAGAGTTGGGAGGGTTACGGGGTAAATCCTCAGATATGTCGTCTAGGAACCATGGAGGTGTAGGGAGTGCCTCGGTCTGGAGAGAAATGACGTGTGGATCTACTGGTGGTGCAGGCAGGTGAATTACCTCTGTTGGGTGGTGTCGTATGGCCCACTGTCGTTGCCGATACTCGATGATCATCGGACACTGGTACGTAAAGTGGGTTAGTGAATCGCAGAGAGAACAAGGGCATCTCATACGTTCATTAACTGAAGTAGTGACATAACGAATGTCAATGATGTTTGAAGAGGATGCGGTGGGGCATGAGTTGTTCTGAATGTCGCATTTGACTATAGCTAATGCCTGTCGAAAACGAGGCAGTGCTGGGCAATGATGGGTGTAATGGCCATATTCAGAACAGATGACACATGCGAATTTGGTCTTCAACCCTTTACTACTGGAAGGTTGAGTGGTAGCAGTAGTAGTGAGTGGTGTGGGGGTTGGGTTGGGGGGAATCAAATTCTGTAACTCCAGTAATGATGGATAGTTGTTGGTTTGGTGGCCTGTTTTCTCACATAGTGCGCAAGGTGGTGGGATGCGTGGGGGACGGGGAGCAACTGGCTCCTTCTACTTCCTCCTGCCCCCAGCTGTAGCCGGGGGGGTAGGGAGTATGGGGGTAGTGGGGGTGGTTGGTGTGAGAACAGGAACCATCATGGGGAAACCTTCCTGTGGGCGGGGGACCATTTCAGGTGGATGTAAATACCACACTGGAATTGCTAACACCATGTTGGGTAGTGTAAGCGTTGCGGCTACTTGGAAAGCTTCTACACTGGGGGGTGGGTAGAAGAAAGGAATTTGAGTGAGGGGTCGGGGAACTGTCTCCCAAATGGGACTAGGTCTTTGAGGGGGGGGGAATTCGTGGACTGTAGGGGTCGGCGGATTCGCAGGAGGCACCTGGGGTAGTGCTGCTGTGACTGGTGAGACGTCAGGACTAACTGAAGCCTCTTGAGAAGGATGGGTGTCCCCCGTGGGAGTTTTGTTAGATGTAATGACGCATACTTGATTAGGGGGAAGGAGCGGTGGTGCTCCATGGTATGTCCCTAATAAGGATGGATCTTTAAAAATTCCAGGACCCATCTCTACAAGTGGATATACTTCTTGGTTGGTGTGAATAAGGGGAAGAATATTATCGACATTGGCAGAGGGGTTGGGTTCATAATATGAGAGTTGGTCGAGGGTTACAATCTTTCCGTTGTGAGGAAACATGATTGTCCGAAAAACAGAAGATGCCACTGCCTTCATAGCATACATGTAGCTACGTCCGAACAAGATATTGTAATCGAGTGTGACGTCGATAACTTCTATGTCGATGAGAATGGTTTTGCCTCCGAGTTCAACGGGGACATTTTGGAGGAGCCCTTCAGGAGAGGATGTTCGTCCATCATAAGCTCGCAATGTGATGGCGGATGGTGTTAGTTCTGGAGAACCAAGTTTCTGCCATACTGTTTTGGACATGATGCATGTAGATGCCCCTTCATCGATGATACACCGATGGACAATAATGTTTCGTATTTTGACTGGTACTTGAATAGCAACTGCGGCAGGAAGGCGAGGCTCGCTATTATCTAGGTCAAAGGTGATCAGTCGAGTATCGGCGGGGTCGACTGCCCCCAAGGCGGAAAGTAGTGATTTTCGTTTCGTCGGACAAGTCTGGAGGACTTCCAAGACTGACATGGCGGACGGGGATTGTGCTAAGTCATCCACTAAGCTGTAATTGTGAGCTGCCCTAGCTTGTGGGTTGTGAACGTTCCTGCGCAATGGGATGCGTGGGATGCGTAGTGGTGGTTCGGAAGTAGGGCGAGGGATGACTAACGGGGGTGCCGCTGGTGTAGGGTTTGTCTCTGGAGGGGTAGGAGTAGTCTCAGCCAGATACTGACGATTCCGAGTTTGCAGAAGGATCTCTTCCTCACTGGTGAGGAGAATGGTACGCTCAGCTGGATTGTTCGGGTTGTGGTATGGTCCTGCTTGAGGTGGGGGACGATGTGCATCCTGTTGTGTGTTTACCACACCCTGATGTGGAATGAGATTTTGTAGTACAGCGGGAGGGGGTTGTTGCACATATTGTTGTTGTGCCTGCTGCGGGGCAGGTTGTGCAGGGGTAGGGGGGAGATTCCCCGAATCTTTCAACCTTTTGAAATCTGTAATCTGGGGGCAATGGTGGGTGTAATGACCGTATACGCCACAAAGGGCACAAGGGTGGATGGTTTTGACAGTATTCCACCCTTGGCATTTGTTTTTATTGCCCCCTTGGGGGTTTTGGTTCCCAGGGTTCTGGTTTCCCCCAGGGGGTTGGTGTTGTGGGGGATGGTTCCCGCCTTGGCCTGGATTGTTGTTATTTCTATTCTTTCCTTTCCTCCTGTTATTGTTTGCTGGATGAGGTGGGTTGGCGGTATTCAATTGTTCAAAATTCTGGTACTGTTGAGCAGCGGAAGGTTGAACAAAATTCACCCCTGCATGAGGATGTGGGGGTGCGTTGGGTTGTGGAGGGCCAGAAAAGGGGAAATATGGATTTTGTGGTGGTATTGATCCATAGGGTACATAGGAAGGTTGTGTGCTTTCACTAGTACTGTAAGCTGATGATGAGGGAGTGCCACTGCTCGTGGAAATGGGTGGATGTACGGGAGTTTCCGGTGGAGGTCCACTGGTGGGTGGAGGTGTAGCAACAGAGTATGGTTGTTGGTAAGTGGGTGGGGGGTAGTAAGGAGTGCCCCCATAAACCGGTGGGTATTGAGGTGTGCCATACATCGGTGGTTGTTGGGGTTGTGGACCATGGTGCGTGGTGGCACCTATTAGTCCGTCTGCTGAATGAGACATCCCAGGTTTGTCTTGGCCAAATGGTGTGGGTTTGGGTAGGTCAGGAAGAACTGTGTACAAGTATCCTGACTGTGCTTAAATGAGGTCGTATTGCTGAGCCTTACTAATGGCTTCCTCCTCGGTTTGTGGGAAGGTGGAAGCGACGTCTTTACCAAGTAGAGAGACGAGTGATCTAAGAAACCAGTCAAGGCACTGTTGTTTGGTGGTTTCTGCTTTACACAAACTACGTCGCCTACGCCACTCATGAATGTGGTCAGCGATATGGGTGGCTGAGGTTTGTTTGAAGTTGGACAGTAGTTCTAGACCATTGTCATGTCGGATGGGTAGTTGGAAAAAAGTCAAGAAGGCTTTGGCTAATGACTCAAAAGTCGCATGGGACCCTGATTTTTCTTCTACATACCATTTGGCTGATGGGCCAGTGAGTGTGCGTTGAAAGAGACGCAATCGAACAGAATCTTCCATAATGCTGTTGGAAGAACACCATAGGTGAAAGGTCATGACATGATTGGCGGGGTCATCCCCAGATTTTCCTTCAAACTTTGGTATGTCTGAAGGAAGTTTGGTTGGCATTGCAGGCCATGTGGGGTTATGCAATATAGGATCATTTGTGAGTTTTGTGAGATCCGGTATGTTGAGAGAGGCCAAGTATGGCATCTGGAGTGGTGGGTTGGGGTTGGCTCCAGCCATGTTGTGTTGTGAACCTGACCCTTGATGGGGACTAGGTGGGTTGGTGCTCCCTCCCTGAGAGGAGGTGGGTCCCCCGCTTCCGTGAAGAGGAGAGTGGGTGGATGGATGACTTTGGGATGTTGACCCAAGTAATGTAGAACCAAGCAATGTTGATCCTATGACAGTAGCACTCACAGGAGTGTGTGAAGGAGGTACCGATGAACGGGTACGACCAGATACTCCCCCTAAGATAGGAGGAAGGTTGAGTAAGCGTCGTGACCGACGGGGGTTCTGTGGTTCCCCTATGATGTTGGGATAATTGTGTAAAAATGTGTGCAACAAGTGGTGAGAGAAAAATATAGACACAAGAATCTTTTGTTGTGAATGTTTACACCATATACATATCCAAATCAAACTGTAATCAGATGTGCATCATACATAAATGGAAAAGGAACATAGATGTGGGTAAGAGCGTTTTTTGTCCGCGTGAGGGAATCAAAAAAGAAAGAAAATGCTCGTGTCCTAGAAGACGTAACGTCCTTCCTCTCAAATAGCACTGGATCTTCCAATAGTTCTCAACAGTGGGGTCTGAAGTCACCGGAAGAGACACTAGTGAAGATTGAAATAACTGGTTATAATGAGGGGTAAGGGGTGCAATATCCCGAAAGAGCTGGCAATACCTCCCAATAGCCACACAAAATCCAGTCAAGGTGCGACTGCAGCCCACAATCGCCACCTGGGTAGATGTCCTACAATTTGGTCACTAGGTACCTCGGTCCAAGCGCGGCATTTAGATTTTCAGCCTAAGAAATGGGTCACGGGCTGGATCCCTTCCAAGAGGTGGGTGCCTCAAGGGGGGACGCACAGAACAACCGGACCTCGACCCTTCACGGGTATCTCCCTGCCTTATGGTGATTGGAACGCTAGACTTGGAGGATTTGAAAGTTCCCTATTTGTCAACTTCTATGTTTAAAAGATGTGAGAACCAGATAACGGGGAGTTATTTGGATGCCTATCCCCGAAATCCTACCTAGACTAAAAAACTTCTTTTGGCACCTCCTGTGGAGGAAAACTTAGTGAGTTTTTAGAAAGTTTTTAGATGAAATTGTTTTGTGAGGCTGGGGGTGCAAACCAACCTCGTTTGATTAAAAAGTGGGAGTGGATAGACCTGTCAAGAAAAGATGGGGTGTTTTCGGGATCCCTTTTGAGGAAACTTACTTAAACCGCCACGTTTCGAGAAGAGGCTATGTGAGTGCGAAAAGTGCTTTTTGTGTGTGAGTGAAAGTGTACCAAAATTTTAGTTATTTAAATGTCACCTTGCAGCATGTGGACATCTCTTGGTCCTTTACAAGTGTTTGTTTACCTAAATCAATTAGATGCCATTGGTACAACCTTGCGGAATTTTAAAAGCCCTAGGAAACTAGCATGTGGACATTGTGCTCCGTTACTATCCTTTAACTCCCTATGTGTGAGTTAATCTAGAAAAAGCATGAAACTATCCTAGATTGAACATGTGGGCATGTGTGGGCCCGTTACAAACCTTTAAACTCTCCTAGTTTTCTGATCTAAGAAAGCATAAATTCAAACACTATTCTAGCTTTGTTGACATGTGGGCATGTATGGGCCCGTTACAAGAATGAGTTTGAAAAAATGAAACTAAGAGGGGTCTCAAAAAGAGCCGTTGTCCTCTCCTAAAAGATTTGAATTTTTAAGGGAGATGAGATCGTTTTTCACAATCTAGTTCTGATTCTCAAGGTCGCCTGAGGGCGCGAGAGAAGAGCATACTTAAGATTGTTTACTCGCGACTTCTAGTCCCAAATGTGATTTTAGATGTGATTTACCACTTGATGTTCAACTTAGATTTATGAATCAGAACAAGCCATCCACGTGGCTGAAAGCAAAATAAGGAAAAAATGATTTTAATCCTCCTAAGTGCCTATGTTCGACTATCCCCTTTATAAGTTGAGGGGCCTAAGTTGTGCAGTGTTTAGAGCATGCATTACATCAGTGTTTGAAAAGAAAAATCACATCAAAAAACCTTTACAATGCAAAATTTTTAGTCAAATGCGCGGCTGTTTGCCTGGACAGGCGCGCGTGTGCACGCTGGACAGAGCACGTATGCGCGTCTGTGGGGTGTCGTACCCGCACGTTTGAGAAAAAGGGCCGGTTCTCTCGATTCTACGGTGAATCGGCTGATTGACAGGTCAGCGAAAGCCGGTTTGAATACCTGCAAGTCAAAAACGACAAAAGGAAAGCGAATTGAACCCAATTGAAAGAGGATTTAATACCTTGACTCCCCAGCGGAGTCGCCAATATGTTCGTGCTCGAATCATTGCCGTGTGAGCAAGAATGGGAGCACTAGCATGCCCTGTCGGGCTCAGCAGGGCAGAACAGGTTCGTTGTGGAACATAATGGGTTAACAGAGAACAGAAAACCAAACGAAATAAAATCTATCTAAGAGCTGAAAAGCAAATAACATCATAACAATAAACAAAACTTCAAACGTGAGACAGGGGAGTTCCCATTGGTTTCAAGGCTTGATCTATTAACAAAAACCAAAGCACACGCTGTAGAAAGGGATAATGGTTCCTCTTCCCTCCAGCGGAAGGTCCTTCGGGAATCCTCAACTGAATGCCTTCCTTACAAAATGAACAGGGCAGAAATGGATGGTGAGAGAACTCGGTATTACACAGCTGATGAACTGGTGATCCAAGACTTAGGCTTAGAAGCATCTACTCTACTCTGAATTCCCTGTTGAGACAATGAGCCTTCGCTGCTTTTTATAGCCATTTCCAGGCGGTCATGTAACTAGTTCCCGGTGTAGACACAGGCTAGTTTAGGGTTCGCTTAAGCCATAAATTCGCCGTATTTGCAGAATCGACCCTGATCAAAGGGTCAAATCGCCTTGGGGGCCGGTCCATAAGCGGTCAGGAGGCCGACTTAGGCAATTAATGAACTGAATTAGAAAATGCACGGCTTTTGATGTGGACAGTCGTGCGTCGGGCGCATTGAGCGCGCACAACACATTTTGATCTCGTGCATACGCGCGCATCTTACTGTTGTGAAGTGTCCTTCAATTTCTGGCTATTTTGTATAGTTTCTGACTCTTCTGGAATGCTGTGAATTTAATTCTATGCCGTGAATGACTTCATTGCTGTTTTGATGATGTAGAGTTCTTTTCGCCATATGCAGATGATGTGGAGTTCTTGTCGCCATGTGCAGACGAAATTTTAGTGATAACACTTATCTACATAGTTATTTCTATTCGATTATGATTTGGTATTGTTGAAGTATATTAAGATGGAATCTAAGTATTGAAGAAAATAAAAGAATTAATCCGCATAAGAAATCAAGCTCATAATTTAACGATTTTCTATGCAATTCACAACCTTATGTCCAAAATTGTTACATGAATAACATAAAATAAGAAAGATAGTTTGATACCTAAGAGTTGTAGATATTCTAAAATGAGTTAGTCTTATGAACCCTTCTTCTTCTTGAGGCCTTCCACGATTTATTTTCCTTCTGCGCAGTTTGTACTTCACCTTTCTTTCTTAATATTCACTTTCTTACATATCCAAGGGCCAAAAGGCCACCAACACTCACATGTGACTCATCCTGAGCCATTCCAAGACTGAGACTTCTCTTTTAATTCAACTTCAGACTACGTGAAGTAGCATATTCTTTCTACTCAGGCCCTCCCTTCCTTGAGCAGACTGTATTTTCTGTGTCTGGTACCTAGTTTCAACTGCACCTGGTACGACCTATACCCTTCTTCCTTACTTTTAATTAGAGTTGTAAGGTTTCTGGTTATCATAATTGTTATCACTGAAATTTCGTCCGCACATGGCGACAAGAACTCAGCATCGTCAAAACAGTAATGAAGTCATTCATGGACTTGAATTAATACCACAGCATTCAAAAAGGGCAAAAACTATATAAAGTAATGAAAAATTGAAGAGCGCTTTATAGAAGTTGGGGGCGCATGCACATGTGCGGAACAGGGACATATAAAGTGCACACAGGCGCACGATGCGCGATTATTAGCACAAAAAGTCGCGCACCTGCTAAACGACGCATTTATTGAAATGGTCGGCCTCCCAACCACTTATGGATCAGCTCCCAAGTTGATTTGACCCTCAAATCTGAGCTAAATCCGAATGGTAGGCTGGTCAAAGACCTAAAAATGCCCTAAAGAGCCTCTTTTCACACTACAAAGGAGTTACACAATAACCCAATGCAATGCTATAAAAATCCATGAATGCACCTCATTTTCTCAAGGAATTTCATGTAATGTTATGCTGCTTATATTGTTTTAGGGACTCAATCCTTGACAAGAGCACTTTGGCACCATTTCATTGAGCAATCCACCTCTCCATTGTGTGGATTTGCAAGGAGTTCTTTCACTACCATTTTCATTTTTCTTGTTGTAAGGAGAGCAAGCTTGTGAGGGTCCAAGAGCCTTCCCTTGGAGGAAGAAGGGACTCATAGTCCCCTTTCTTCATTGTGCTTTGATTTCATCAATAGATCAGCCTAATAACATTGGTGATATGGGTCTTTTTGTGTTTGTTATCTCTATATCCATATGCTTATGATTTTAGTTTGTATTAGTTTAATTCTTGCTTATAGTTTTGTTTTTATTTCTCTAACTCTTTCCTCTACAGTTGTCATGCTCAGCAAGACCCAACTGGGCATGTAAGCACATCTTATTTTCTCACCAAGGTGACGAAAAGGGTGCAACAGATTGACAACTCCACTGGGGACAGGTATCAAATTCCTACCTCATTTGGGTTTATTTTGCTCTTCTTTTAGTTTGTTTAACTTGCAGGTGCACAAACCGGCCTCAGCCGACCTGCTAACCAGTCAATTCACAGGAGAATTGAGAGAAATCCATCTGGATTTTCTTTCTTGGCCATTTGTTACAGGTGTGTGGGTATTTTACCCCACAGTCATGCATCGTGTGCGCATGCGCTTAAGTGACTGCCTTTCTCTGCGCGCATGCACTTTCTGACTCATTTATGTTCGCGCGCCTACACTCTGTGCGCCTCTGTCTCCACTAGAGGCCATGCATTTAAGCAAAATTTCACATTGTAAGGTCTTGGGATGTGGGAAAGGCCATTTTCCTTCTTAAGAATGATGTTATGCATGCTCTAAACACTGCACCACACTTAGTCCACCAATCATATAAAGGGGTTATCCAAACACACATAGGCACTCAAGAGGATAAAAATCAATTTTCCTTATTTGCTTTTTGCCACATGGATGGCTTGTTTTGGCTTACAATCTAAGGTGAACATCAATTTTAATCACATCTAAGCTTACATTGGGACTAGAAATTGAAGTAACAATCATTGAGTATGCTCTTCTCTCGCGCCTCCAAGCAATCTTGAGAATCAGAAAAAGATTGTGAAAACAATCTCATCTCCCTTAACAAAATTTCAAAACCTTTAGGAGAGGACAATGACCCTTCTTGAGACCCCTCTTAGTTTTATTTTTCAAACACATTTTAAACTTGTAACAGGCCCATACATGCCCACATGCTACAAAGATAGAATAGTGGTTGAAATTTTGCTTTCTTAGATCAAAACACTAGGAGAGTTTAAAGGTTTGTAACGGGCCCATACATGCCCACATGTTCAATCTAGGATAGTTTCATGATTTTTCTAGATTACCTCACAATAGGGAGATAAAGGATAGTAACGGACCCACATGTCCACATGCTAGCTTCCTAGGGCTTTTGAATTCCGCAAGGTTGTACCAAAGACATCTAGCTAATTAGGTAATCACACTCTTGTAAGGACCAAGCGAAGTCCACATGCAGCAAGGTGACATCTAATTAACAAAAAATTGACACACTTTCACTCACACACAAAAGTCACTCATCACTCACATAGCCTCTTCTTGAAACGTGGAGGTCTAAGTTTCCTCCAAAGGGATTCCGAAAATACCCCATCTTTTCTTGACAGGACTATCCACTCCCATTTTTAATCAAACGAGGTTGGTTTTCACCCCCAACCTCACAAAACAACTACATCTAAAAACTTTCTAAAAACTCACTAAGTTTTCCTCCATGGGAGGTGCCAAAAGAAATTTTTAGTCTAGGTAGGATTTTGGGGATAGGCATCCAAATATATCTGGTTCTCACATTGTCAAAACATAGAGGTTGTCAAATAGGGAACTTAAAATCTTCCAAGTCAAGTGTTCCAATCACCATAAGGCAGGGAGATACCCATGAAGGGTTGAAGGCCGAGGTCCGGTTGTTCTGTGCATCCCCCCTTGAGGCACCAACCTCTTGGACAGGATCCATCCCGTGACCCATTTCTTAGGCCGAAAATCTAAATGCCGCACTTTGACCGAGGTACCTAGTGACCAAATTTAGGACATCTACCCAGGTGGCAATTGTGGGCTGCAATTGCACCTTGATTGGATTTTGTGTGGCTATTGGGAAATATTGCCAGCTCTTTCGGGATATGCCCCCTTTACCCCTCATTATAACCAATTATTTCATCCTTTACTAGTTTCTCTTCTGGTGACTTCAGACCCCACTGTTGAGTACTATTGGAAGGTCCAGTGCTATTTGAGAGGAAGGATGTTACGTCTTCTAGGACATGAGCATTTGCTTTCTTTTGATTCCCCCACATGGACAAAACCCACTTACCCACATATATGTTTCTTTCTCATTTTATGTATGATGCACATCTGATTACAATTTGATTTGGATTTATATATTGTGTAAACATTCAACGCAAACACTCTGGTTTGTATATTTCTCTCACCACTTGTTTCACACATTCACACAACTAGCCTGACATCATAGGGGAACCACAGAACCCCCGTCGTTCATGATGCTTGCTCAACCTCCCTCCTATCTTAGGGGGATTATCTGGTCGTACCCGCTCATCGGTACCTCCTTCACACACTCCTGTGAGTGCTACTATCTTAGGATCAGCCGTGCTTAGTTCTACATTTCTTGGGTCAACTTCCCAAGGTCATCCGTTCACTCGCTCTCCTTTACACGGAAGCAGGGGACCCACTTCCTCTCAAGGAGGGAGCACCAACCCACCTAGTCCCCATCAAGGGTCAGGTTCACAGCACACTATGGCCGGAGCTAACCCTCCCCCCCCACTACAGATTCCATATTTGGCCTCTCTCAACGTACCAAATCTCACCAAACTTACCAATGATCCTATATTGCATGACCCCACATGGCCTGCAATGCCAACAAAACTTCCTTCAGACATACCAAAGTTTGAAGGAAAGGCAGGGGATGACCCCGCCAGCCATGTCATGACCTTTCATCTATGGTGTTCTTCCAATAGCATTATGGATGATTCCATCAGACTGCGATTATTTCACACACACTCACTAGCCCATCAACCAAATGGTATGTCGAAGAAAAATCAGGGTCCCATGCGACCTTTGAGTCATTGGAAAAAGCATTCTTGACCTTCTTCCAATTACCCATCCACCATGACAATGGTCTAGAACTACTTTCTAACTTCAAACAAACCTCAGCCACACACATCGCTAACCACATTCATGAGTGGCGTAGGCGACGTAGTTTGTGTAAAGCAGAAACCACCAAGCAACAATGTCTCGACTGGTTTCTTAGATCACTTGTCTCTCTCCTTGGTAAGGATGTAGCTTCCACCTTCCCTCAATCCGAAGAAGAATCCATCAGTAAGGCCCAACAGTATGACCTCATCTATGCACAGTCAGGATACTTATACACGGTACTTCCTGATCTTCCAAAACCTATGCCATTTGGCCACGACAAACCTGGGATGTCTCACTCAGTAGATGGACTAATAGGTGCCACCACACACCATGGTCCACAACCCCAACCACCACCGATGTATGGAACACTTCAATACCCACCGGCATATGGGGGCACTTCTTCTTACCCCCCACCCCCTTATCAACAGCCATACCTTGTTGTTATATCTCCACCCATCAGTAGACCACCACCGACACCTCCCATACATCCACCTATTTCCACAAATAGTGGTAGTCCCTGTTATCACTGAAATTTCGTCCGCACAGGGCGACAAAGAACTCCGCATCGTCAACACAGAAAAATAGTCATTCAGGGCACAAGGATTAACTCCACAGCACAACAAAAAGGCCAAAACTATACAAAATTGGCTAAAAAGATTAAAAAGCGCATCGCGCCCATGGTAAACTAGCGCATGCGCGCAATATGGCCGTACATAGGGCGCATATGCGCGGCTGTGGGGTGCAAAACCCACGCGCCTGCCAAACGGCGCATTTATGGAACTGGTCGGCCTCCCAACCACTAATGGATCGGCTCCCAATTCGATTTGACATCGAATCCGAGCTCAATCTGCGTGGGGGGGCTGGTCAAAGACCTAGATGTGCCCTAATGTGCCTCTCTTCACATTCAAAAGGGGGGTGCATAATAGCTCAATGTTTGGCTATAAAAAGCCATGAATGACTACCATTTCTTCAAGGAATTCATGGTAGAGTTATGCTGTTGAGATTATCAGAGACTCACTCTTTGGTAATAGACACAATCAACACCATTTCATAGGCTTTCCACCTCTCATTAGAGTGGATTAGCTTGAGTTCTTTCATTTCCCATTTCCACCTTTCATTTGTAAGGAAAGAAAGCAAGTTGAGGGCCTCAAGAGCCTTCCTTTGGAGAGGGAAGGGACCCAAGTCCTCTTCTCCTTAGTGTATCTCTGGATTCCAACTATCAGACCAGATAATACATTGGTGATGTTGATCCATGTTTCTTTGTTTTTAGTTTTGTTATTATGTTTATAGTTTTTTGTAGTTTTTGTTTAATTCTGATTCATAGCTTTACCTTTTGCTTTCTAACCTTTTGCAATACAGCTGTCATGCCTTGCAGAGCCCAACAGGGCATGTAATCACTCCCTTTTTGCTCACAGCAAGACGAAAAGAGTGCAAATAGATTGGCGACTCCGCTGGGGAGTTTGGCAAATTCCTCCATCAATTGGGCTTCATTTTCTTTCCTTTTGCTTTTACTGACTTGCAGGGACAGAAACCGGCCTCAGCTGACCTGATTAGCAGTCATTTCATCAAAGATTGGAGAGAAATTGATCCGGATTTTCTTCCCGGGTCTTTTTTCACGCAGGCGCGTGGGTGTCAGTACCCACAGGCGCGCATCGTGCGCTTTAAGTGCTTTTCTCTTCTTTTATTCCCGCGCATAGGCGCCATATGCGCCTCTGTCTACAAAATAGGCCGCGCCTTTGAGCCAAAAATTGCATTGTAAGCTCTTGGATGTTGGGATACTCATTTCCCTTGTTAAGATTGTCATGTGTAAGCTCAAAATACTGCACTAACTTAGCCCCTCAACTTATAAAGGGGACCATCTAGCAAACCTAGACACATAGGAGGATAAAATTCATTGTCCTTTAAAATTGCTTGCTTTGGTTTATCTAAGTTACAAACATCAAATCTTAACACATCTAACTCACATTGTGGGACTAGACATCAAAAGTAACAACCTGAAGTATGCTCTTCTCTTGGGCCCTTGGGCGATCTTGAGAATCAGAAAAGGGTTGAGAAATTGATCTCATCTCCCTTAAGAAAAATTTCAAACAAACTTTTAGGAGAGGACAAAGGCTCTTTGGAGACCCCTCTTAGTTTCATTTTCATTCAAACACATTCTTGTAAAGGGTCCAATACATGCCCACATGCCAACAAATCTAGAGTAGTGTTTGATTTTTCTACTTTCTTAGATCAAAAAACTAGGAGAGTTTAAAAGTTTGTAACGGGCCCACACATGCCCACATGTTCAATCTAGGACTAGTTTCAAGCTTTTCTAGATTAACTCACACATAGGGAGCTAAAGGATAAAGTAACGGACCACAATGTCCACATGCTAGTTGCCTAGGGCTTTTAAAATTCCGCACGGTTGTACCAATGCCATCTAGTTGATTTAGGTAATTGAACTCTTGTAAAGGACCAAGCGATGTCCACATGTTGCAAGGATACATCTAACAACTAAAATTTGGAACACTTTGCACTCACACACAAAAGTCACCTTTGCACTCACATAGACTTGTCTCGAAACGTGGTGGTTTTAGTAGGTTTCCTCCAAAGGGATTCTGAATGACCCCATCTTTCTTGGTAAAGACTATCCACTCCCACTAATCAAACGAGGTTGGTTTTCACCCCCAACCTCACAAAACAAACTCATTTAAAATCTTTCTAAACAACTCACTAAGTTGTCCTCCACAGGAGGTGCCAAAAGAAGATTTTAGTCTAGGTAGGATTTCGGGGGTAGGTATCCAAATAACCCCCCGTCATCAGGTTCTCACAATTTCAAACATAGAAGTTGACAATAGGGAGCTTTCAAAATCCTCCAAGTCCAGCGTTCCAATCACCATAAGGCAGGGAGATACCCGTGAAGGGTCGAAGGCCGAGGTCCGGTTGTTCTGTGCGTCCCCCCTTGAGGCACCCACCTCTTGGACGAGATCCATCCCGTGACCCATTTCTTAGGCCGAAAATCTAAATGTCGCGCTTGGACCGAGGTACCTAGTGACCAATTGTAGGACATCTACCCAGGTGGCAATTGTGGGTTGCAATTGCACCTTGATTGGATTTTGTGTGGCTATTGGGAGGTATCGCCAACTCTTTCGGGATATTGCACCCTCTACCCCTCATTATAACCAGTTATTTCATTCTTCACTAGTGTCTCTTCCAGTGACTTCAGACCCCACTGTTAAGAGCTATTGGAAGATCCAGTGCTATTTGAGAGGAAGGACGTTACGTCTTCTAGGACACGAGCATTTTGCTTTCTTTTTTGATTCCCCCACGCGGACAAAGAACCCCCTTACCCATATATGTGTTTCTTTTTCACTTATGTATGATGCACATTTGATTACAACTTAACTTTGATATATATATTGTGTAAAGACGGATCATAGCAGAACTCTCTTGTTTCTATATTTTCTCTCACCACTTGTTGCACACATTCACGCAATTAGTCTGACATCATAGGGGAACCACAGAACCCCCATCGTTCACGACGCTTACTCAACCTTCCACCTATCTTAGGAGGAATATCCGGTCGTAATCGTTCACACACTCCTGTGAGTGCCACCATCCTAGGATTAACTTTGCTTGGTTCTACCTTACTTGGGTCCACTTCCCAAGGTCATCCATCCTCTAGCTCTCCTTTACACGGAAGCGGAGGACCCACTTCCTCTCAAGGAGGGAGCACCAACCCACCTAGTCCCCATCAAGGGTTAGGTACACACAACATCATGGCCGGAGCTAACCCTCCACCCCCACTACAGATGCCATACTTGGCCTCTCTCAACATTTCGGATCTCACCAAGCTCACTAATGATCCTATATTGCATGATGCCACATGGCCTGCAATGCCAACCAAACTTCCTTCAGACATACCAAAGTTTGAAGGGAAGGCAGGGGATGACCCTGCCAATCATGTCATGAATTTTCACCTATGGTGCTCTTCCAACAGCATTATGGAAGACTCTGTTAGATTGCGTCTTTTTCAACGCACACTTACTGGCCCATCAGCCAAATGGTATGTTGAGGAAAAATCTGGGTCCCACTCGACCTTTGAATCCTTGGCCAAATCCTTCTTGACTTTCTTCCAACTACCCATCCGACACGACAATGGTCTCGAACTACTGTCCAATTTCAATCAGCCACCCACATTGTTGACCACATTCATGAGTGGCGTAGGCGACGTAGTTTGTGTAAAGTAGAAACCACCAAGCAACAATGCCTTGACTGGTTTCTTAGGTCCCTTGTCGCCCTCCTTGGAAAAGACGTCGCTTCCACCTTCCCTCAATCTGAAGAAGAAGCCATTAGTAAGGCCCAGCAATATGACCTCATTTACGCACAATCAGTATACTTATACATGGTACTTCCTGATCTTCCCAAACCTGTGCCGTTTGGCCAGGACAAACCTGGGATGTCTCATTCAGCAGACGGACTCATAGGTGCTACCATGCATCATAGCCCACAACCCCAGCCACCACCGATGTATGGGACCCCTCAATACCTACCATCATATGGGGGCACTTCTTATTACCCCCCACCCACTTACCCACAGTCATACCCTGTTGCTACACCTCCACCCATTAGTGGCCCACCACCAGGAACCCCCATACATCCACCTCTTCCAAACACAAGTGGTCCCCCCTCCACATCACCTTATAGTACTAGCGAAAGCGCCACGCCTTCCTATGTACCTTACGGAGCCGCACCACCACAAAATCCATATTTCCCATTTCCCGGACCTCCACAACCTATGGATCCCCCACATCCCAATGCGGGGGTAAATTTTGTTCAACCTTCCGCTGCTCGGCAGTACCAGAACTTTGAACAATTAAACACAGCCAACCCATCTCAACCATCGAAAAATAACCGGAGGAAAGGACGAAATAGGAACAACAACAACCCCAACCAAGGCGGGAATCAACCCCCACAGCAACAACCAACTGGGGGCAGCCCGAATCAAGGGAACCAAAACCCCCAGGGAGGTAACAACAACAAACGCCAAGGACGGAATACGGTTAAAACCATTCACCCTTGTGCTTTATGTGGAGTATATGGTCATTACACTCACCATTGCCCACAGATCGTTCATTTCAAGAGGTTGAAAGACTCTGGGAGTATTCCCCCTTCTCCTGCGCAACCTACCCCACCGCAGGCACAACAACAATATGCACAACAACCTCCTCCCGTTGTGCTACAAAATCCTATTCCACATCAAGGTGTCATCAACACCCAACAGGATACACAACACCCCCCACCTCAAGTGGGCCAATACCACAATCCTAATAACCCTGCAGAGTGAACAATTCTCCTCACCAGCGAGGAGGAAATCCTGCTGCAAACACGTAATCGCCAGTACCCTGCATCAGCTGAGTCCACTCCTACATCTACAGACACAAACCCTACACCAACGGGACCTCCATTGATGATCCCTCGCCCGTCCACCGAACCGCCATTGCGCATCCCTCGCATCCCATTGCGTAGGAATGTCCACAACCCACAGGCTCGGGCCGCACATAACTATAGCTTGGTAGACGACTTAGCACAATCCCCGGCTGCCATGTCAGTTCTGGAAGTCCTCCAGACATGTCCAACACAACGGAAATCACTCCTTTCTGCCATGGGGGCAGTCGATCCTGCGGATACTCGACTAATCACCTTCGACCTCGATAGCTGCGAACCGCGTCTTCCCTCCGTAGTTGCAATTCAAATACCAATCAAAATACGGAACATCACCGTACATCGATGTATCATCGATGAAGGGGCATCCACGTGCATCATGTCCAAAACAGTATGGAAGAAACTTGGTTCCCCGGAACTCTTACCCTCCGCCATCACATTACGAGCCTATGACGGACGACCATCATCTCCTGAAGGGATTTTTCAAAATGTCCCCGTAGAACTCGGGGGCAAAACCATTCTCATCGACATTGAAGTTATCGACGCCCAACTCCATTACAATATCTTGCTTGGCTGTACTTACATGTACGCCATGAAGGCCGTAGCATCATCCGTCTTTCGGACAATTATGTTCCCCCACAACGGGAAGATAGTAACCATTGACCAAGTTACACATTACGAGCCAAACCCATCAACCAGCCTCGATAACATCCTTCCCTTCATTCATACAAATCAAGACGTGTATCCACTCGTTGAGATGGGTCCTGGGATTTTTAAAGATCCATCCTTGTTAGGGACATACCACGGAGCACCACCACTCCTTCCCCCTAGCCAGGTATGCGTCGTTTCCACTAAAGGCAAACTTCAAGAGAATACTCATCCTTCTCAGGAGGCTTCAGTCATCCCTGACGTCTCACTAGTCGCAGCACCACTCCCACAGGAGCCTCCTGCAAATTCATCGACCCCAGCCGTCCACGAATCCACACCTCTTCAAGGGCCTAATCCCATTTGGGAGACAGTTCCCCGACCCCTCACTCAAATTCCCTTCTTTTACCCACCCCCCCGGTGTAGAAGCTTTCCAGGTAGCTGCAACGCTCACACTTCCCAATATGGTGTTAACAATCCTAGTGTGGTACTTACATCCACCTGAGATGGTCCCTCGCCCACAGGCAGGACTTCCCATGACGATTCCTGTCCTCACCCCCACTACCCTCAACACCCCTATACTCCCTACTCCCCCTGCTACAGCTGGGGGCCGGAGAGCAAAGAAGGAGCCCACAACCCCATGTCCTCCACGCATCCCACCACCTTGCGCGTTGTGCGACAAAGAGGGCCATCAAACCAACAATTTCCCATCACTCCCGGAGTTACGGAATTTGATTCCCCCCAACCCAACCCCCACACCACTCACTACCACTGCTACTACTCAACCTTCCAGTAGTAAAGAGTTGAAGACCAAATTCGCGTGTGCCATTTGTTCTGAGTATGGCCATTACACCCATCATTGTCCATCACTACCTCACTTCAGGAAAGCATTAGACATCGTAAGCCGCGACTTTCAGAACAACCCACGCCCTGATACATCGTCTACAACACCCATCACTGACATTCGCTATGTCACCACTTCCGTCAATGAACGCACGAGATGCCCTTGCTCTCTTTGCAATTCACTGGCTCATTTTACATACCAGTGTCCGATAATCATCGAATATCGGCGCCATCAGTTAGCCCTGCAACACCAGCCCGTAGCCGCGGTAATTGACCTGACTTCATCACTGGCGGATCTTCACGTCATCTCACCCGAACCCGAGGCCCTCCCAACGCCTCCATGGTTTTTTGATAACGTTTCCGAGGAATTACCCCGTAATCCACCTAACTCTCCTGCCCATTCTTCTACGGAAACTCTACACCCAACAACCGCGGGGACTCCTCAGTCCTTCAACATCTGGTTTATGTCAAGTGAACCCTCATCCTCTTCCAGCCTTACCCCCTCTGTTCCATCAGCAGGGGGCAACCACACTGTCACTGAGATCACTCCTCATGACCCATTATATTCCCGTTGTTTCCAATGCGACGAAGAAATATTGGAAGAGCTACAACGCCCAGACTCTCCCTGGGACGCGCTGCATCATCGTGCACTCTTCCTTCCGCAGGAAACCCTCATGCCTCCTAGCCACAATCCCATTTTCGCGGTCGAAACCAAAGACTTTATCCCCTCAGGAACGGTCGATTGGTTCAATAACCCCATTCCTGCACCTGACGATTTCGAAGAAGGTAACTTGGCTAACATTTCCCCCACCATCAAAATCGACATTTCCATTAAACCAGGAATCGTGGAAGGAATCATCATTGGAGCAGTTTGTACTCCTGCGGAAATCACCGCATACAAAGCCCTCTTCCAGGAATTTCGGGATATATTCGCCTGGTCATACACAGAGATGTCTGGCCTAGACCCATCTATTGTCGAACATCGCATCGACACCTGGCCAGACATCACACCCGTCCGCCAGAAACAACGCCCGCTACACCCAGCCAAGGCCTCGGCTATCAAAGCCGAAATTGACAAATTACGTACAACAGGATTCATCTATCCCATTGCTTACACTTCGTGGGTTTCCAACCCTGTACCCGTCGACAAAAAACAGGGCACCATTCGCGTTTGCACCGACTTTCGTGATCTCAACAACGCTTGTCCAAAAGACAATTTCCCAACGCCTTTTATCGACCAAATTATCGACGATTGCGCCGGACACGAGGCTCTTTCCATTATGGACGGATTCTCGGGCTACAACCAAATTCAAATCCACCCAGTTGATCAATACAAAACCGCATTCATTACCCCGTGGGGTACGTTTGCATATCGCGTCATGCCCTTCGGCCTTAAAAATGCCAGCGCCACTTTTCAGCGGGCTATGACATACATCTTTTATGATTTGGCTGCCATTATTCTCGCCTACATAGACGACCTCACCGCTCGATCTAAAAAGCGTCACCAACACCTCGATGATTTACGAATCATCTTTCAACGGTGTCGTCAGTACAACATTCGCTTGAACCCTCTCAAGTGTGTGTTCTGCGTCACCGCCGAGTGCCTCCTCAGTTTCATCGTTTCCCAAAGCGGTATCACCGTGGACCCCCTCAAAGTCCAAGCCATCACCGAAATTCCACCTCCTCGGAATTTACGACAGCTACAGAGTCTACAGGGCAAAGCCAACTTTCTCAGGCGCTTTGTTCCTGATTATGCCATACGCGCACATGGTTTCCTTCGCTTACTGCGTCACGACATCCATTTTCATTGGGATGATTATGCCCAACAATCGTTTGATGACCTCAAAACAGCACTTTCAAATGCACCTTTGATTAGTGCACCTGATTACGATCGCGACTACATCCTCTACGTATCAGCATCAGCTGTATCAGTAGCCGGCGTCCTCGTCCAGCTCGGAGATGACAATCGTGAACACGTCATTTATTACGTTAGTAAGAATCTTTCAGGACCACCCCTGAAATACAAACATGAAGAAAAACTCGCTCTTGCAGTCATCCTCGCAGTCCAGAAACTGCGCCATTACATTCTGCTTCGCACCACCAAGGTCGTAGCCGATTCCAACCCTATGCAATATTTGCTCAGCCGTCGCCAAATTAACGACAAATTCGCTCGTTGGATCGTTATCCTTCAGGAATACGACCTCGAGTTCTCAACACCCAAGAGTAAGAAGGCCCTCGTACTCGCCGAACTTGTCACGGACCTTTCCTCTGCCACACCCAGTACACCCGTCAATACGGACTTTCCCGACGAACATCTCTTTTACATCGCTTCTGATGATCCTTGGTATGGCGACCTCCTCGTCTACCTATGAACTCAAAAGTTCGGTCAACATCTATCACGAGATGATCGTCGACGCATTCGCCACCAGGCCCCCCGCTATCTCCTCAGTGGCGACATCCTATATCAGCGGGGCATTGACACTATTCTGCGTCGTTGCCTGACCATTGATGAGGCCGACAGAGTCTTAAACAACTGTCACAGCAGCGCTTGTGGGGGCCATCTCTCGGGCATCGCCACGGCTCAGAAAATCATCCGGGCCGGTTACTTTTGGCCTACCTTATTCCACGATTGCATCCATGCCGTGAAACGATGTGAGCAATGTCAGCTCTATGCCAACAAAGCCCGCGCTCCCGCCGCTCTTCTTCACCCTGTCATTACTACCGACCCCTTTTGTAAATGGGGCATTGAATTTATGACTTGTAATCCCCCCTCCAGCAATGGTCACAAATACATTGTTGTCACTGTGGATTACTTCACCAAATGGGATGAGGCTATGCCCACATTCAACAATACCGCTGATACTGCAGCGCGTTTTTTCTTCAACCATGTCATATCACATTTTGGCGTACCACTCCAACTAGTTTCCGATCACGGGAAACATTTTGAGAATGAGATCTTCATCGAACTCTCATCTCGGTTAGGCTTCTCTCACGAGTTTGCCTCACCATACTACCCTCAGTCAAACGGACAGGTCGAGGCAGTCAACAAAGTCCTCAAGACCATGTTACAGCGCACGGTAAATAAACATAAAACCAACTGGCATCATATGTTATTTTCCGCGTTATGGGATTATCGAACGGCAGTGAAGACCACCACGGGGTTCACAGCGTTTCACTTAGTCCATGGGGTCGAGGCAACTCTTCCCATCGAGTGCGAAATCCCCACCCTTCGCACCGCCATTGAGCTTTTACCTGACACTGCTCCACTGGAGCAACGCTTGCTGAACTTAGAGTCTCTGGATCAAGATCGTCGATCCTCATTACAGAATAACGAGGCAGCTAAAAAACGATCCAAGGCTACCTTCGATCACCATGTCAACCTTCACTCATTTCGCAAAGGCGACCTTGTCATAGCTTATGATATCGCTCACGATACCTTTGGCCACGGCAAATTCGAGTCACTTTGGCATGGCCCGTACATCATACAACATTGCCTCACCAAAGGCGCCTAAATCTTGGCCTCCCCCAAAGGCCTCACGCTCAAAGAACCCATCAACAGGTTATACCTCAAGAAATTTTATGCTTAAAACGTAGTCACAGACTACTTTAGGTTAGGCTTTCTTTTCTAGCATTTTTTAAACTTTTTTCCCAAAAATCTAAACTATCCATTGTGATATTGACAGATGACTCCTCCACCAGCATACCACATTGGTTACGCCGACGGTGCCAGTCGTTGGACACAAAATCTCACTTCGGCTGCTTGGGCTCTCTACACCCCTTCACATGAAATGCTACATTCCAGCGGCATCTGTTTAGGGCCAGCAACCAATAACCAAGCCGAATACACTGTTGTCATTGGCCTCTTGACCGACGCCCATCATCATCATATTCATCACCTTAGCGTTTTCCTCGACTCCAAGCTAGTCGTTCTCCAGCTCAACAATGAGTACCGTGTACGCGATCCATGCCTCTTTCGCAAATACCTGCAGGTTAGATTATTGATTGACTCGACATTTTGATTCCATTACATTTACACATATTCCAAGAGAATTAAATCAAATAACAGATAACATAGCTAACATGGTGCTATACTGGCATATATCACATCAAGCTACACATACATAACCATCTCATCACATCCTGTCACAGCATATAAGAAACATAGGCATCATCATCATCATCATCATCAAAAAAAAAAACAACATATGTGAACCACATTTGAATCTCCATAAACATGTCTACTCATATATATATATACATGGGCCTTTAAGGCCATCCAAAATGTTTACATACATCAAAAACACATCGGCTCGCAGGCCCGTGCCACATACTGGTACAAAACTCGGCTCACCAGCCTAAATCAAAAATGGTATACAAAATATATCATACAATCAGGGGGCCTCTAGGTCACCCCCTGCTGCCCCTCCCTCAGGAGGAGGTGGTGGCCCACCTCTACCCGCCCCAGGCGGTGGTGGTGGAACATCTGCGGGACCACCCTGCCCAGGTGGCAGGCGCCCACTGGTCATAGCCGCGAGCACAGCTGCTCGCCGCATGATTGACCGCCACGGTGGCGGCAATCCGATACACTGCTCCAGGAACTACTCGTCCTGGATCTGGGACCACATGCCCTCAGGCACGTCCCAAAAAACCATCTCAAAATGACGGACTAGATCCTCATCTGCTCCGGCTGCCGCCGGAGGAGCATGCAATGGCCCCGCACCAGGGTCATCCCAGCGGCGCCTCTGCGCCGGTCTCTCGAGCCCTGCTGGTCCCCCAGCAGCCGCATCCCTCAGACGCCTCACACCCCGCGGCGGTATCTCCTACTCTCGCGACACTGGTGCCCGGACCACGTCCACCTCCCACCCGCGAGGTGCCACATCTGCACAAGCACCAAACAAGCAACAAACAAAGATATCAGTGTCTATACATCAAAACATATGCACTAGAATATCAACAGCATACTATAAATCACAAAACATAAACACATCACATACCTCTATCATCAAATGCCTCCCCAGGAAGCAGTACCATATCGGGGTCCCCCCGGAAGTCCACCCCCGCATAAGGAAACCATAGTATGACCTGCGGCGTCTGCCACCATATCTGCGCAGCCTCCTCTGAGAAATAGTGGCCCCCTTCACCACCACCGTGGCGAACCAAAATCTCAGACCACCGCCTCAGACTCGGGTGTCGCACAGCTGGTACCTCCAGCACCACCCTCGGCCGCAACGCCGGCACCCTCTCTAAGAAAAAGGCCACCAGGATGGAGCCAAATACAAACTCTCCCCCGCCCGCCGACCGACATCGGTCCAACTGAACGACCATCTGTGCATGGAGAGCTAACCCCCAGGAAAATCGCTCACGGCCCACCACCACTCTCTCCATCAACATCAACTCCCCACCACTAATCCGGTGGGGTGTTGTGGACCCATAAACCCGCACTATCATCGCTGCTACGCAACGATGTAGCAGAAAATCTAGTGCGTTAATATGCACAGCCGATCCAGTCATATAGTGAGCGCCCGAGCAGAATCACCCGGCGACCTCAGCCAGATCAGTGTCTCTCGACATCACAGGTGCTGCCAGCAACGGTGTTCCCCGAAAGGGGAGCCCAGTCAGGAAATAAACGTCCTCCTCAACAGTGAACGCAACTCGCTCTCCTCGCACGAGGAAGCAGTGCTGCCGAGGGCTCCACATCTCAATAAGAAAGTGGAGCAAGTGCTCCTGGGCCCGTATCAGTGGGCACTCAAAAAACTTTAGCAGCCCACTGGCTGCCAAAGTCGCTCGCACTGTCGGCCTCGCCTCGGCCACCTCCTCCCGCAGCGGCGCCCAGTCCCGCTCGCGCCACCTCATGTCCATACTCACTGCTGGCTGCCTGCACACAACCCAGAGACCTGTATTAGCTTGGGCACTTATTCAAAACATCAAAATAAGCTAAGTTTTTACCCAGAAACCTTGCCTCAAAGGCGCGGTTTTACCTCCCACAGGCGCGCACCCATGCGCACCTGTTCGCCATACAGGCGCGCATGAAAGCGCTCCTGTTCACAGTACAGGCGCGCTCAAGAGCGCGCCTGTTCACAACACAGGTGCGCTCAAGAGCACACCTGTTCACAGCACAAGCGCGCTCCAGAGCGCACCTGTCGTACCCACAGGCGCGCTCTCGAGCGCACCTGTTTACCTCACAAGCGCGCACACATGCGCGCGTATTCAGTGAATAGGCGCGCGCTCATGCGCGCCTTTCACTGAGTCGTCCACGCATGTGGGCCCACCCTCTACCCAAAATCCCCCTCAAACTAACCTACGACCCCCCGTACCTACCCTGCCCAAAAATTTGACACCTACAACTAGGCAGGACGTTCAGACCACTAACCTGCAACTCGCACGCCGGGAAACGGATGTCTCGTGCTCTCCGAATCACTGAATCTCCTCTGAATCTGCTCTGGGATCACTATAGTAGCAGGTACAAATGAGGTGGCAATGTGGGCCCTACAGCTATATATAGGGTTTTTTTCCAAACTTCCACTAATCATTCCGGGAGCCCACGACGTCCATTTTTCAAACCGTCTTCAACCACGGGATCAGCATCCCGCCACCTACATCATGACTATCCTTAGGCCACTTTTCATCCCGGGCCCCCGGGGCACCCCTTTTTTCATCACATGGCCAGGTACGCATGCGCATTGTCACATTTATCTAATACATGTTCATATTTGTTATCCTCCTCAGATATTGTTCACTTTGGGTATTCGGTTGTTCTATGTGCAGGTACGTGATCAGCATCGCTCCACTTCATTCCTTCAGGTATATATTCAGCACTGGCATGTAGTCTCTCCCACTGTATTACATTTACATTCCAGTCACACCCTCTGATGTTGGCCTTTAGGATACCCATTCCCGACTCGGCAGTACTCACACCTCCATTTTCATTCTTTAGGGGTACTGTCACCCGGTAGCATCCTCACCTACATGAGTTGTCCCATTCATAGCACCTATTGGCACTTTTGACACTCATGTTGTTCTTCATCACCCTTTAGGGATGGGAGTCCCAGTAGTCTTTCATCATGTTGCAGATCAAACACATGCTTCTTCTCTTCATGTTTGCTAGCTTCCCATGCGGACTCCCAGATCATCGCTTTATGCTACAGTTCGTTTTACCTGCACACCCGCAGGCTCATGAACCATCCATCTCACCCACTATTAGTTTGCCCATCTGCGAACCGATCTTCATTTCACCTACCTCATACAGAAACCCGCCAATGGGGCCCCCACCCTCCATTTGTTTTCACCAACATTTATGCCCTACCAGGGGCACTCATTTTACACTGGGGCACCTGTTTCTGTATTTTGTACATCTTTCCCAAAATTATTTATTAGTCATTGTACAAACACCTTCGTTTCCGGCCATTTCCACTTCGTTCCTTTGGTCATCACCATTGGCGACCTTCTTTCCTATTTTGGCCATACGCAACCCATGTCACCCTTGGTTGGAGCATCACTTCTCATTCCCCCTCACCTGCATCGTCTATATCTTCAGAGTACTACCCAGGTCACTTACCATTTCTCCTCTGAATTTGTCCACCTTGTCCCGCCTCTGGCACAACTTATCCTCGGTCTTGGCGTCCCCTTGACACTCGACCTTGTCAATACGGTTGCGGCCACTGTTTGTTTCATACATTCTCCAGCCAAGGGCAGTCTTGAGTCTTCCCACTTCTTGACTTAGTCCACGTACCTCTGCCACCGCTTCACCTCAGTAGATTCCATGAAGCCATTCGCTTCTAGGAGTCGCGTCTCCCTTTTGTCGACATCAGCACACTTTTCCAAAAGGGCCATAGTATCTTGGTCCTCATTTCCCAATCAATTAGAGATCTCGGACGGCACCGGGGGAAACACCATTGCTCCCGGATGTCGTTGACCCCCATAACATTCGACGCCAACACTTTCTCATGTTGTGGTGGGTCTTACTTTGCGACTATTGCAGTTTTTTATCATCAATTGCCGAAGACCTCTGAACTTGGTAGGGCCACCACTGCCCACATGACTGTCGTTGTTTACTTCCGCGACCATTACCACTGGTTCAAAGTATGTTCCTTTGCAGAATTGTCTTCTGCCTTTCTCATTCCACCCCCAAGGGCGCTGCAGTCGTCTACATCAACAATTCAGAGATTTTCTCTTCAGAGTTACATCACACGAGCATGGGGCATGCCCGCCTCGTTTGTACACACTTGTATATTGTTTTCACACCTTGTAGAAGGTCGTATCTACCGGTTCCTATCTTCTCCAACGGATTGCTCTATATGGTCTCACTCTTGCTCTCCCTTACAACACCATTCTCAGGAAAAGAAACATTGATGAATTTCGGCTATACGTTTTTCTCCTAACCTCATCCATCAGGGGGCATCTGTTATCACTGAAATTTCGTCCGCAACAGGGCGACAAGAACTCCGCATCGTCAACACAGAAAAACAGTCGTTCATGGCACAAGGATTAACTTCACAGCACAGAAAAAGGGTCAAAACTATGCAAAATGGCCAAAAGAATTAAAAAGCGCTATGCACCCACTGGGCGCGCGCGCGCGCGCAACATCTTCGTACCTGGGGCGCATATGCGCGGCTGTGGGGTGAAAAACCCGCGCGCCTGCCAAACGGCGCATTTATGAAACTGATCGGCCTCCCAACCACTAATGGATCGGCTCCCAAGTCGATTTGACACCAAATCCGAGCTCAATCTGCGTGGGGAGGCTGGTCAAAGACCTAAGGGTGCCCTAAAGAGCCCCTTTTCACATTCAAAAGAGGTTGCACAATAGCTCAATACTTGGCTATAAAAATCCATGAATGACCATCATTTCTTCAAGGAATTCTTCATACTGTTATGCTGTTGAGATTACTAGAGACCCCTTCTTTGGTAATACACATTGTAAGTTGCATTTCATAAGCTATTCA
>CBVK0103285483.1:0-14569 GCA_900067695.1 Picea abies
TATATATATATATGAAGTTTTTCGCTGTCCAAAATTGGCTTATTGCATATTTGAATTTCAACTATCTTTGTCTTCATGGTTTGGTAATTTCTAGCACTTTTATATCGTGTTGATTTGACATAAGTTGAGGCTGAAATTGTTAAGGGTTTTAACATTAATATTGCAGAAAGGGCATATATATTGTTGTAATTACCGTTGTTATAAAATGATTTTCAGATCGGGTTTATGCATGATAAGATTTCCCTAGAGGGTTGAAACTTGTTGGCACACATTTAGTTTCTTTTCTATTGGATTCCTTTGTTGATTGTGGTTGAAAAGGAGTGAAATATTCTTTGTTTGTTTGTTTTTATTTATTTATTTTGTAAAAGTATATTTTAGATTAGCCCTAAGTTTGCAAATTTATAGGGTTAAGATATCAGAAGGCTTTGCGAAAGAGGTGAGTTTTTGAAGTTGCATTAAATCTTGATTTCATGAAATTTCTACATGGTATTAGAGCCATTTTGGATGAGATCACTCTTTTGGTGAAAAGGGGGGTTGTTACTTCAATTGTGGTGTACTTGGGAGATGTAGTTGACCTTGTCAAGGTTGTTGTGTAAGTTCACTACTACATATGGGTGGATTATTCCATGAAGTTTTCCACACTTCCACTAGTTTCATCTTTTTTTTTAATAGGGCGGGATTTTCGTTGTTATTGCCACGAAAGTTCGTCGCAATATCCATGAAAATCTTATTTTAACCTAGTCGGGATTTTCGTGGCAATAGCGATGAAAATTTTGCCTATCTCATTGGTCGGTGTTAACGACTAGTTGACTATTTGATCTATATATACGTGACTTTAAGAGACTTTGCGACACAATTGCTATAGTTNATCTATATATACGTGACTTTAAGAGACTTTGCGACACAATTGCTATAGTTGCGACATTGATCTTGGCTTTTGTTTGAGCTGTTATTTTTTCCGTCACCCACCGGTTGAACAAATCCAATTCTTGATCTACATAGCTCGGATTTTGAACTTGCAAGGTTAGTATGTTATTTTTTAATGATGTACTCATTTAACTTGTAAATTTTTGTTGAAATGTCCAAATTTCATGTAGCTTGTTTTTTCCTTGATAATATATTATAATATGTGTAGTACCTGTTGATATTATGGTAGTTGCGGGAGGTATTTACCTCCACGTGTAAACCTGACGAGGATAGAATACTCCGAGAAGCAAAAAGAAACCCTAATGAGTTGGCTAATAATCTTAGAAGACTTGTCGGCTCAAGAAGATAATTTATATTAGGTTATTAGCCTCCAAGAGAAGAAGTCAACCATAAATAATAATATATACTGAACAGACAGATACCCAGAATGAGAAGTCGGCCAAGGCAGTTAGCCAAAATTAGTATAAACACAGGAGGCCAGTTCTCATTCCGACAGGTAGTCTCAGAATTGAAGAGCAACACTTGTGCGCACTGCAGTTTCCCAGTGTCTGTGCAGGTTTGGAGGACAGCTGCCGTTGCAGCTACTGCAACTAGCAGTTACACTTGGACTATCTCTTGGCTAGGGTTTGGACTATCTGATCAGCTCTTGTTGATGCACTATCCTTGGGGAAAGGTGCACTACCTTTTGTTTGGCTATCTAGCCTAGGGTTTGCTTCCAGAGTGATTCTCTGTCAAGGTTAAGGTGCTCCGAGGGTGGCTTCGGCCTATGGTTGGGTGACAAGGGTATTGTCAATGGTAAAACGAGCACATCCACTTATATTCTAACAGTACCATATTTCATGTCTTTGTTTTTTGGATCTAGTTAGTATATTCTATGGAAAAGGGTATGTGGATTCCATAATATTTACGAGATCTTCCCACAATATTTGCAAATTTCAAATAGAACTTGCATTATTTTCCACAGACAAAGAGATATAATGCATGAGTGTGGAAGACAAAATAGTAAAACAAAGAAGAAAACTGCAATTTCAACTTGTAAAAAGAAAAATTCGAGGAAGCCTCTAATTTCAATGAAAGAGGCATAAGCTTACCAAATATTCAAGAAGAGACTATTTTGAAAGCTTCATCTCACCCGGAGAAATATTAATAACATTTCCCTCTTCCGCATAAATTCTTTGATATCCTCAACATATTGTAATAAATAATGGGTAGGTTGGCATTAGTGACGAGATAGCCTGTTGATATTACATATAATTATTAATGTACGAGAGATCATCCATTATTTAAGCATACAAAATAAAACCTAAGACTAAATATTGTGGTTGACGTGATCGGGTCTGTACATTTTGCAAAACAAAGTACGAGAATTTCAGTTATTTAAGGATGCAAAACAAAACCCGAGGCTAAACGTTGTGGTTGACGTGATCGGGTGTGTACATCTGGACAGTGGAGAAAGTGCACTCATCAACTCATTGGGAGATGAAACAAAGTTTCAAAATCTAAAGTGTATTCTTACATTTACTACACATAGAATGCCAATAACATCAATCATTATTTGTACTTTTAATTAATACGTGGCTATTTGTGGATTTTTTAAAAAACAAATAATTTAGTTTTTTTAGTTTTGTGGTTAATTGTCACCTCCAACCAGGGGAAATTAGTCACTTCAGAGTTTTTGACCAATCAAAAAGTAGAATTTTGAATATTTAAAAATAAAAAAAATATTTTTATTTATATATAAAATTCCCATTAATAAATATTTATTGAAAAACATTATAAAACATTGTTAAATTTTTTGTAAATTTACAAAAGTCAAAATGATTTTGACTTGCAATCGATTGTTATATTCCCTGCTTTAGCATGAACTAATAAGATACATAAACATTAACCCTAAACTTATGTTAGGTATATATGTCGTTATTATATAAAGAAAACATTTGTACACATATGACCTTATTATAAGGATGTTATCTATGTCGTGATTAGGCACATAACAATCACTTTTAACTAACCACCTTCAACCATCTTAGCTTATGGTTAGTCACCTTTAACTTTTTTGGCTTATGACTAAGCACCTTTAACAAATGAACTTATGATTATATACCATAGTCTTCCAATATAAATAAAGTATATTTGTTTCAACTTTTTCAATAAAATCCACATACCTTTTTTTGATATGTGATGTTTCTCTAATTTTTTTATAATCACACGCAATTCTAGATGTGGTGATTAACTTCAGTTTGTAGTTGATGTAACTTGTTTATACATTTTTAATAAGGATCAATATCTAAAATATAAAAAATTCAAGGCGAAATCTACGATAACATGATGAAATCTACTAGTCAGACAATGAAAAATGAGAACATGCCAAAGTGTCTTAGAAAATAAAATTGTGACCATAGTAAGTAGCATAAAATTGTGACCATTGTATGTAGATGCAAATCAACACGTCATAATTTAAACAAACCCAACCCAACCTAATTGTGGATGACAAGTGGTTGACATTCTTTTTTTAGTGGTGAATTTCAAAATTGACATTTTGTCTACAAAACAACTTAGAGGCTAGTGTATGGTGTCGAGTGATTCAAGTTTGAGAAATTTTGACCACTTTCGTTAAATGGTGTGTAATTATTTTCCATGGTTACTCAGTACACAATACTCTATAGTACAAATTGAAGCATATCTATCTTAATAGTTAATCGATAATAAAAAAAAAAGTATGTCAAAATGTCTTAGAAGAAATAATTGTGAGGATTGTAGGTCACTATAAATAAACATATCATAATCGAAATGAGTAGCTAAAATATAAAAAAATGACAACTTAATGTTTGGTATGGTGTAGGTAAGACAATTACTTGTGAGGACAAGGATTTGTCACAATGAACGAAAATGACATGAAGCTTGCTCGGTTAAGAGCAACATTAGAGGCGAAGGGTGATGGAAAATGTTATTTCCCTTGCTATGATTGCAAAGGCTTGCAAAAAAGAAGACTTTTAATAACAACAACCCAAAGACATTGTAGGGAGAAGGGGCACACCGAAGGGGGTTATGAATATTGTCCCTTGGTAAGAGGATTCAATATTTAATGTATTTTCTATAATAATCAGTATGTGATGAATTTTAGTAATATTTCTTATCGAGATTTTTATATTTTCTATACACACTAACTTTTCTACGTTGTTTTTAAATATATAGACGATGCCCCCAAAATGTCGACCTCCAGAGAGTTATTTGCCAAGTACTAGCAGAAATACTACTTTACAGGGAGATGAACTTCGAGATCAGAATATTGAAGCTGTTGATCAAGTTATTAATGATGATATGGATAGAGATAACATTAGTGATTCAAATCGGGAAGATGAGATACATATATTGATCCAAGACACATTTGCTCCAATGGATGAGGACAACCAGGATGATAGTCATGATGTTGATCCTCTACTCGAGAAGTCACGTCAACCTCTTTATGAAGGCTCAACAACAAATCTTTTATTTGCTATAATATTGTTGGTGAACCTGAAGGTTTTGAATGGTTTATCAAACATATGTCTCACACAGATACTAAGGTATTTAATTTGTTAATTATTTATGCCTGCATGTTCACAAATACTTAAAAGGTTCAATTTTTTCTTATATTGCTATTGTTTTCTAATTTGTAAATTAGTATATTGGATGATATATTGATGATTAATATTGTTTTCATTGACTTATTGTTTAGAATTTTGTAGATTGTTAGGTGATGTTCTATTAACGACGTGAAATATTTTTCCACACACATCGAGAAATATACGTGATTATGAAAGAAATTGGAATGGACTATCAGGCTATTGATGCATGTCCTAATGATCATATCATATATTATGGACAAAATGCTTTAGAAAATGAATGCCCACAATGTCAAATAAGTAGATATCGAACCGATAAAGCATCAAAGAAGGTGCCTCGCAAAGTTCTTCGTTATATTCCGATAATTCTACGTTTCCAACGATTGTTTAGGTGCCAAAGTATAGCACGGTTTATGGATTTCCATGCAAAGAACATAAGTCGAGACGATGTTCTTCGAATGCCTGCAGATGGTTCTGCATTGAACTACATCGAAGAAAAGTGGCCAATTTTTAAAGAAGAACCTCGTAATGTTAGACTTTTGTTGGCAGCTGATTGTGTCAATCCATTTGGAGAGTTTCGTTCTACAAACTGAGTGTGGCCTGTTTTTGTTATAAACAATAACCTTCCTCCTTGGATGTCGATCAAGAGAGAGCACATAATGTTGGCAATGATTGTTCCAGGTATTTAATTATCTTTTATTTGCTTTAAAGTATGACAAAATATTTCATTTCTTTGTTTCATGCATGGTAATTATTTCTTTTATATATCACGACATCTAGATAAGTATAATTAATCATGCAGTATGTTGAACCAATTAGGTAGGTACCAAGTTAAATATATGAACATATATATTGAGCCTCTCATCGATGAGTTGTTGAAGTTATGGGCTGGCGTCACTATGTATGACATCTCTAGACCAATAGGGCAAAAACGATTTCAATTCCATGGAATACTATCATGGACAATTCATGATGCTCCCGGGTTAACACATTTTTGTGGTATATTGTTACTTTATTTTGTGATTTAATATTATATATATTTATTGAAAAAATCATGCATTATTTTAAATTGTAACTCTAATTTGACGTTACATTTATTCATATATCTTATAGGTCTTCAAACAAATGGTAAATTTGCATGCCCAGTTTGTGGTCCGAGGATAAAATCTCGTCGTTCAAGGAGTTTAGCAAAAGAAGTGTTTGATGAGTATAGGTACTTTCTGCCTAAGAACAATAGTTGTCAAACTATAGACAAAGCAAATTTCAATGGTAAAGAAGAAAACAGAAAAAAACTACGAAGAATGACACCTCGCCTATGGAAATTGGAATATATTAGAAATCGTCAAGGTACGCAAATTATTTATGTATGACCTATTATATAAATCTTTGGTTAATTTTAATTAGTGTTAATTTCAATTTGTTGATGTTTCATGAATGTCGTTAAGGAACGAATGGGCTTCCACGAAGAATGAAAAGTTACCTGATGAAATTCAGTAGATTGCCATACTACGAGCACCTACAAATAGTTCATTTGTTTGATACAATGCATATCGGGAAGAACATAACATAATTGTTATGGCAAATATTAGATGGAACGACTGACAAAGAGAGAATTGGAAATATTTGTTGTGACATCCAAGAAGCTAATCATGTATTGCAAAGTGTTATTATTAATTCTAATGGCGATGGTCGTGAACATAATACTAGTCTTCCTTGGTTATTGATGGAGCAACAAAGCAATATTGTAAAAGAGGTCATTCGAAAAATTAGGTTTCCGACGGGGTTTTTGTCGAACATACAAAATATCTTAACTAAAAAAGGTGATTTTGGTGGGGTTAAAACACGTGACTGGCATACATTCATTAAGGTATTTAGTAGGTTATAATATATTTCCTTATTAGTACACATTTTTTGGAAACAAATAATAATTATTTGTTTTTTGTTACAATATGTTCTACCTTTATCTCTCCCAGATGACTTTGACAACAACATAAAACAAATTATTTATGTACTTGGCAAATACATGAGGTACGTATTGTTTTATAAGGAAAATGTACTTCTTATGTGATTTGTAGCGGAACTTATTGACATATTATCTTTTATTTGCAAATTTATGTATGCCTTGATATTATTTTATTGCATTGACATTTGTAGGTGGCTATCATCAAAAGAAATCCATAAAGAAGATATAAGGTATTGGAAGAGAGAAATTTCCTGACTAATGTGTCAAATGCAACAGTATCTACCTCCAACATTTTTCAATGCACAAGAACACTACCTCATACACCAAGTTGAGGAGATTGAATTATGTGGACCAATACACACAAGGTCAATGTGGATGGTGGAGAGGTAGTTGAAGTCACTGAAGGCTTTTGTTAGACAAAGAGCACGTCCAAAGGGTTCTATGGTTGAGGGATATATGGTATATCAAGGCATTGTGTATATTAGTCAATATCTACCTAAATCAGCAGAAAATATGAATGTGCCTCGCATTTGGCATCTCGACTCCATCAATAAATTTGAAGGGGAGGTCCTATTGGGGAAAGGTAAAATGAGGACTGTGAAAGGTAATTATTAGATGTTAATGTAGATTTAATATATTACACATTGATTAAATTATTCCTTTATTAACAATAACTAATTAATGATATTAAATTGTTATGTTATCATATAGTTGCTTGAGAGTGAGATGCTTTACATTTATACATTGCAAACAACTTTGATTGGATGGAGCATTTGATAGAATATACTGAAGAATACTTCGGTAGATTATCATTGGAAGGGGTGATTAAGATGATTAAAACAATGCATTGTCATCGAGATCAATTTCTTGATCTTACATCAAGGGAAGTTGATTTAGCCTTTGGTTTAAAAGATAAATAGGTAAGTTAAATTTTTTACCCACATTTTCCTAGTTTTTTCCCAATTTTTTAATGTATTTGGTTTGTTTAATTATTGAAATATATATTTAGTAAGTCCTATATGAGGATTATTAATTGACAATTTATTTTTTACTTGTTGTCCATGTTGCAGTTGAAATATCACAAGGCTATGTGGTGTGCCTTGTGATGTAATGGTCGTAAATTTCGTATCAAAATGTTGGATGATAAGATGAAAACCTCGAATTGTGGGATAACTGCAATGTTTAAGGTCACCAACATTTCCTCTAGAAGTGACATAAATCTGGAAGAAACTGAGAATAGGTACTATGGCCATTTGGAGGATATAATTGAGTGTGATTTTAATTCCTTTAAAATCGTTTTGTTTGAGGTTAAATGGTACAGGCTACAGATGCATGAACGTGATCCTGAAAGAATTGTTATTGAGCATGATAATGGATTTACCATGGTTAATATAAGGGCATTTGAACCGGGTACATAGCCTTATGTTCTTCCAAGTCAATGTGAGAAAGTATTTTACTCAGGGGTACCTGGTAAAGTAGGTTGGTCATACCTTACAAAGCTTTTATAGTTTAAGGGCCATGAAATAGGCCTCAAACAAACATGTAGAACCTTTGTAAGGTACAATTTTCCTTTGAGTGGGATATGGATGCCATAAGAATTTTTTCACGCCACATATGGTTAGAGTCAAGGCTTATAACATCATTGAGGGAGGAAAACAATGGCTTTATGTTGTAAAGAAACATTTATTTTACTTAATGGCCAAGAAGAAGGGATCCAATTCGGAATGTGGGAACCATGAATATATTTTTCATATCAAAATAAGAATGGATCTCCTAACCTATACCGTGGCCAAGGGAGGAAAACAAAGGCCTTAGGCCCTACAAAAATTTCTCAGGATTAATGGCCATGAAAAAGGCCTTAAAACGCCACACTAATCCTCTCTTCGGAATTTTTGGCCATTGGGTGGGATATGGACACCACTCACAAGTTTTATGCACCATGTAAGGCACATGGGATCTTGTCCATGGTCATGGATTAAGATAGGCCCTATTTAAATGTTGTAAGTATTAGGATTCATGTTGTAGTCCTCAAATAACCACACAAGACTTGTGTAGGGGATATTTATCCTATGTGGGGAATATTTGGCACCATTAATATGTCTTATACAATAAGAATGGGTCTTTGGGCCTTAGGCCATAAATGAAGCTTTCTTGTGATAAATGGCCATGGAAAATGTCTTTGACTAGGAATATGGACAATATTAGTATGTTTTGAACAATAAGAATGGGTATTAGAATTACCTCCACCATGGCCAGGGGAGGAAAATGATATATTTAGGTCCTAGAGAAATATTCTTAGGGTATTTACCATGGTCAGGAAATGAACATAAGATGATTATTCCTTGTTTAAATATTCTCAAGAGAGAGCTTCGTGATGTAGTCATCGAAAAACTAGACAAGACCTATGCAGGGGATCTTTCACCTTTGTGCGGTATCTTTAGCATCATTGATATGTTTTTTTAAAGAGTAAGAATGGATCTTAGGGACTATACTATGTTGAAGGGAGGAAAACAAAGAACTTGAGTCCAAAATGAATATTTTTGAGTTTAAGGGCCATGCAATAGGCCTTGAACAACCATGTATATCCTTTCTAAATAATCTTGAGCCTCTAAGTGGGATACAGGTTCCATTAGGAGTTTTTTCACACCACATATGGGATTAAAGGCATATACCATCATTGAGGGATGAAAACAATTGCCTTAGGCCCTAAACGAAGCTTTCATGTGTTTAATGGCCATGAACAAGGCCTCCAACTAGGAATATGGGCACCATTAGTATGTTTTTAACAATACGAATGGGTCCTAAGAACTTTACCATGACTAGAGAGGAAACAAAGGACCTTAGGTCCTAAACATATTTTCTTTGGCTCATTGGCCATTAACAAGGCCTCAAACCATCACATATATCCTATTTAATAGACTATGGTGCTTGGGTGGGATATGGGTGTCATTCACAATTCAAGGGCCATGAATTTAAGGACTACATCACAAATCTCGATTTTGAGAAGATTCAAATAGGGCCTAAGCACCTTATGTTCTTTTCTATACATTATGCCCAAAACTTGTAAATGGTGACCATGATATCCCACCCAAATTCCATATATCCCTTAGAAATAGGCCATATATCCATATATCCCTTATGAAAGTTCTAAAATTCAAGGGCCATGAAATAGGCCTCAAATAACCATGTAGATATTATTTAAGAGATATTTGACCTTTCAGTGGGATATGGGTGCCATTAGGAATTTTTTTGCATCATATATGTAATTCAAGGTTTATATCATCACGAAGGGAAGAAAATCAGGGACTTCTTCCCTAAATGAAGCTTTTTTATGCTTAATGGCCAAGATTGTTAAACATATTCAATTTTTTAAGCAATAGAAATATTAAATTCTTAAATTTAAGTGGTATATGTTTGGTAAACAATATTTAAAATTTCATAAATTAAGTAGTTTATATCCTTCTTAAATTCCAAATTTCATAAAGGCGAAGATGACTCCCTCACCCTGACATGTAAAACTCCCTCACCTTGACATGTTTCAAAATGAAATCTTTAGCACTAAAAACTTCTTGTAAGGGTAGAGGACTTATTTTCCTTATTTGGGCACGGTAAAGGCCTCTAAACACATCCATTTTGCACAAAACCACCTAATGGCACCTGGATGACCACACCAAGGTAAAATAACCCACAAAGAGGGCATGTTCCATGGTTGGAGGCCTTGTTCACAACGCATGATGCCTAGAAGGTTTATTTTCCATCATAAGGATATTGTTTCCCTATTATGATCATGGTCAATGCCTTGAGATTTGTCTTTAGTGAGGAAAACATCTTAATGGAAACCATATCCACCTCCTAGGAAAAGGACCCCCTAGTGAGGGTTCATGTCATAGTTCTAGGTGTTGTTCCTTATCCAACTCTGATGCCAAGGACCCCCTAGAGAGGGATTGTGTTGTGGTTTATAGGTGTTGTTCATGATGATTGAGCCTAATAAGTGACATTTAGGGCCCTCATATCCCACTAATCAAGTGCTACAAAACCCTAACCATGTACCCAATAACTATGCCATGTGTGCAACCGAGACATGTTCTTTTTTAGGGCCTTTGTTGTGGTTTAATCATGGCACCCATATCCCTCTAGTAGGCCCAAGATACCATATGAAGGTCCCGTGTCATGGTTCAAGGATGATTTCAATGACATAACTTGAGAATCTTCATGGTTTTTCTTTTTGGTGCTTGACTCGAGACTCTTCATTTAGGACATAAGGCCATTATTTCTCTCCCTTGACATTGGTTAGACCTTAATACTAATTATTGGTTCATAAATAACCTATTCATGGATCCCATATCCCATTTACTAAAAATCTGTTTGCAGTAAATATTGTATAAGATTAAAATCTACACCAAATCCCTCACCTCCTATTACAAGGGGAAGGAAAATTAATCATGACCAAAATGAATATGAAGTAGAAACATATGCTTGACTAGAACATCAGACAACTATTGGTTTTCCTCCAATTAGAAGAGGGGTTAGAGAAGGCATGAGGCAATAATTTTTTGTTTCTATATTTACCTCTATAATCAATTTCTCAAAATGCATCCATGTACTTAGGAAATTGGCATACGTATCCCATGTAGGAAAATTCATCTTATCTCCCCACTAATATATGAAGGGAGGAATGGAACTATAAAATTTTCAAGTTTGTTGAAAACTCTAAGAATTAGCATCATGCAGTAATCTACTCCTAGCCTCGACTGCAACACTTTTTTATAATACAAATTCTATTTCGGTTATAATTAAAAAAATTATAACTATGATAAAGGTATTCACAATATATAGTGCATGCAGGTCCATAGGCCCCAATGTGTGAAACTATGTTTTGAAGAGGAAATTAAGTGGATAATCATAGGTTTATCCCTACAAGTGGATTCCATCACCCCTAATAGAAGGTCATTTAGAAGGCCCCTTTTAGCACTTATGGATTACTTGTGCTTTCTTACCTTGTCTTAGGTGCGTGCCTTTGTTTTTTGTTCTTAACTAATTATAATAATGAATAAATTGACAAGAAACCTCCTATGAGATATTCAAGTGATTCATGTGAAATTTATAAAACTTACACATACCTACGCAAGGTGTGCCCCATCCTCTAGAAATATTCAACATTATTGATAACATTCTTTTGTCACTTATTTTTGCCTAACACTTATGGTATTGTGAATAATTTACTTTCTAGTTGAATTCCAAAAGCCAAAGATATAACAACAAAGTTTCATTGAGCTAAAGGAAATGAAGTAAATTATGGGAGAACCTATTGAAGAGTACGACTAGAGATTCCAATATCTATTTCACATATCAAGGTACAAAATATATGATACCTAGCTGCATAATGACAAAGATCCTCCTCTTGCAGGAAAGATAATACTTTCAAAGGAATGTTTTGGTGCAAGCCATCATAATCAATTCAATGGCTAGGTACCTTGGAAACATAGGTGCCTAGGTCACACCTAATGCTACTTTCAATCCAACTCTATGGATAACACAACACAAACGACCATTTTTCTAATGAGTTCTATAACCATTGGGAAAGGGGTTACACCTAACCCTATACTAATAAGTTCCTTCCCTAAGAGATATTTAAGTGATTCTTGGAAACTATATAATGATATAGTTTATATATTTATATAATATACAATTTATATAATGTATAATATATAAATTATATAATATACAAAATATATACAAACAAAATTAGGATTCGTAATCCCTCACCCACATGACATAACCTATCCCCATTGCTCAAATTCCTAATTCCTGGACCATTGCTTGAATTACCTCCCTGAGAGTGCATGCAACCATTGCGAGCGGGAGCGAGAGATCGAGGAAAATAACCCCACACAAAGTGACCTCTGAGAGTTCTCTTGCTGGAGCGATAGAGGAGAATAACCTCACCTCCCCGTGACTGAGAGTGCCCTTGCTGGAGAGACATAGGAGGGTGAGCTTGACAACCAGGAACATCACTAGCTCTTGTTGAAGCAACATAGGAGGAGCGACTGAGAGTGCCATTGCTGGAGTGACAGAGTAGGCCCTTGCTGGAGCGATAAAGGAGACCCCACCTTGACCAGGAATGATGCAAAAATAAATAAGTTTTTAAAATCCTTTAAAACCCTAAATGTGGAATTGAATCTTGTCCAAGGTTCTGTTAATCCTGTTAACCAATTTGAGAAAGAGAATATCTTCTGGAAGCCCTAAACATTTAATCCATTAGTCATATTTACCTTTGGAATCTCTTCTGGAAGCCCTAATCATCGGGTCATATTTACCATGCTTACACAGGGTGAACAATTCTTTATAAAGGTTACTTATTAAACATGAAATACACACACTACAACTTACATATTGCAATTATGGCATACCATTTAAATGGTAGGCCCCTAACATATTTTGAGACATGTATCCCTAAAAGGTTCCTACAAAAAATCTACAATGAGCAAAAAAAATGTATGCATTCAATGGTCAATTCATTTTCTCCATTGGATTCATCTCTACAAAACAATATTAACAATGAACTTTCCTACAAATTTCATGTTCATATTCACATGCCAAACACACGTTTCAAAATAGTCATGTTTAATGGCAGAAAATCACCTTGCCATGTCGAAGGCTCCACTCAATGGGTCATTTTCTCCATTCTTGACCCAAGAAAATGGTTCTTTCCATAGGCCACATATTCTCCTTTGGACACACATGCTACAACTTGTGGATATTGATTATGGAATATTTTTTTATAGAGAGGCCCCTGATAGATTTTATACTTATGCCCCTGAAAGGATTGTGTAAAATGGGAGAAAATAAATTACCTCGATTTGATGCGTTGTTTGTTCTATTTGTTTTGTCTTTACATAAAAATATAATGATAACCTATCTCACAGATTGCATGACCATACATGTCATCAGGGTCTTGGTTTAGAAGAGGCTAGTTGCATGGTAGAACACTGACCTGCTATGCTAAAGGATTTTATCAACATGTCATTTTCACCATGCTCTTCTTAGGTGCATTTTTCTTTGCAAAATCCACCTAATTGTGATGGGATGTTCACATTACAACTTACATATCCCAATTACAACATATTCTTTCAGTAATGATCCCTCAATAGAATTCAATACCCTTAATGTCATTAAAAGTTTCATGTAAGCAAGTTTCAATGAGCAAAACATATTACTATGTTTGACATGCCATTTTATTCATTTCCTTTTTCTCCATAGAACAATAATAACAAATAACCTTTCTCATGTGCCTGAGGCACCCATTTAGGGAGATGTTGGTTGCATGGTATTAAACTAACTTTCCATGCCAAAGGATTCAATAATCAACTCATTTTATCCATGGTCACATTGGGTGCATGGTTCTTTAGAGAGACCACTTAGTTAACATGAAACACATGCTATAGTTTATGGACCCTAACTCTAGGGAATCATTTGGTTGGTAGGATCTTGGTAGCTTTCAAGACTCTTATCTCTACAAGGATCATGCAAAAGTTCTTCAATAAGGGGGGGAATCTTTTTTCCCTTGTTTGAAATGCGATATACTATGTTGGATATCTCCATGGAAAATGACCACAACCTTTCTCACATATCTTATTTCTATAATTACTCCAAAAACCCATTTTACAAGTTCCTATTTCCATCGAAAAAAACTAACCACCATGCCTTTGACCAACTTTAGCTAGCAGGTGATTTTCACCATGCTCACCCGAAGCATGTGGTTCCTTGCAAAGACCACATAATCACTATGATATACACACATTAAAACTTATGGATCTCAATTGTGCCATAGTGTTTGATCAATATGTCCTTCATAGTTTTCAAGGACTTTGTCCCTGAAAGGATCCTAAAATTGAACTTCAAAAAGGAAAAAACATATCTTCATTTGACGTAGTGCTTCCTTCATTTATTTGTGTCCATGGAACAACAATGACAACAAAATTATCATGCCATGCATGTGTTAGAATATAAGTGGATGTGCTCATTTTACCATTGACAATACCCTTGTCACCCAACCATAGGCCGAAGCCACCCT
>CBVK0103285491.1:0-17605 GCA_900067695.1 Picea abies
AGACATATCTCTAGCATGTGAAGTCCAATTGACTTCATTCAAAATGCATTGGAAATCTCAGTGTGAGATCTTTGTTGACTGGACAATGTTGGCAGCATTTGAAGCCGACTGAAAATGTGTTGACAGTGAAGATCCTCTTGGATCACACCTCCCCACAGAGAAAAACCTTTGGACCTCCAAAAGTATCAACTTTGACTTGCAATCCATCATCAACTGCATGAAAATGTCTTCCTTCCCTGTACTTCAAAATCAGAACGTAACTCAAACACTTGCAACTACTGCCAAGCAAATGTTCTGAAAGGCACATTCCCTATCTCCTTCACCTCTTGTTCTTCGGAGATGAAATGTCGAAGCCCACATTTGATTAAATTTGCAACCTATAGCTGATGATACCTGCATAAGTTTCTTACTTTCCAAGAGTTATAACTACACTCTTGGTCAAGTTTACAATGAAACACCAAAATGGCATAGGAAAATTGCCTCAACCCACTGTTTACATCATGATTACAAAGAAGCCAATAAAGGCTTAAGGTGCAACAATGGCACCTCTCACTCTCCTCACTCAAGAGTGGCTAGACAATCGTTACAATGCTTCATAACCTTTTTACATGATGATTTTGTGCTTACATCAAGACCTTTACATGGCCAATACATCAAAATTCAAAGGCAATTCTCATGCCAAAATGATGCACAAAAGGGAAACAATACTATGGTCATATGTGCCAACATGTGCACATCCAATGTCCAAGTCCTTTAATGGTCATATAACAAACTCTAAGCATAGGAAAAATGCCCCTTGATTGTCTTTGATCCATCAAAAGTATAAAATATGGCTCCCTTTTTCTAACTTGGAGGCTGATTTAGTAGATCACCTTGTCAACACATCTTGTGCGACTAAAAATCCATGTCAAAAGAAGGAAGAACATACATATCATGAGTTTATAAAACACTCATGAATAAGTTTTACAATGAATGACCATCATGGTCTTGAAAACCCACTATCTCAATGTGCACATAATAACTTCCGAAAATTGAAAAAAAAAAACCATGTAAGAATGGTTTTCCATACAATGAAATGGTCATAAGAATGCCTTGAGACGCCTAGGGCTTAGAAACCCCATCTAGCCTTATTAGAAATCATGCCAAAAATGTGACTTATACTCACTTTTCAAACATGTGGGTCCTTGTGCGCCGCAAAAATTCATGAGCATAACGAAGTGGAAGCCTTCTCTTTTGCACGACAATGTGAAGGTCCTCAAGTGTTACTTGACCATCGTCGTCTCTATCTAGCTCGTCAAAAAATCGCCTACCTTCGGATTGAGTGTATCTAAAGAAGTCTTGAACAGAAAAAAGATTCTTCTTATCTGGGTAATCATGAGAATATTTTCCAATTTGAGGCACAAGCTCCATAAGTTCTGTCAATGATGTTGCAGACAATATGGACCTCACTAGGAGTGGTGACCACCACTAATAATCCACCAGAAAGAGCTCCAACAAAAAGTGTTTCCCAAAGTTCCAATTCATGATTCACAAGGTGTTCGGCAACATTTTTGGCTTCAACATATAGTCCCATGCCTGCAACATAGAATGGAACTTCATGACAAAGTGTCGCTCCAGTTCCATGAAAAAAAAAACATTTCAGCCCATCTTGCTCCCATGTACCAACAATCACAACTCCAACATTATCAAAGATACCAGCCTGAAGTAGATGCTTCAACACTTCACATGATATCTTTGAAGCGGTTTCAAGAATAGTTCCAATCAAGGAAGAAAGATATTGTACCTGAATTTCAGGAAGTGTAGGAGCCACATTTGTTAACAACATTTTGCTTGCCTCAAAAAAACTAGTGCGCAATCCATGGCTTGAAAATTGCCCTATAATTGCTAGAATGGAGCCTTTGTATAGGCCTCTATATCCAATTTGTGGGAGATTTGAAATAAGCTCAGGAAAGGAGAGTGTCGATGCTTGTACACGTGTCTTCATTATGTCTAGTGGATGCATCAAAGACGTAGAAAGTGCACAGGACATGCCTCCAGCCAATGTTGACTTAAGAACACTTCTAGTTGGAATTACAACAAGTGGAGCTACAACTACCACAATTGAAGCCTCAAACCAGAGGCTCTGTGGATCATCTTTAAGTTGTTCTGGTGGAAGAAGCACCATAAATTTGCGCAAATGGCCATATGAAATAGACCCTTCTATATCATTATCCAAAAACTGCATCATTGTTGAAAGTTTTCATTAGTGGCTGGAAGGCCTGCATTTTTAAATGACGCCAACACTTGGATCTTCTGAAGAGTGAAAAAATATGGAGATATTTTTGTCCTTGAACTCATCCACCTTGGTCCACAAGACTCATATCCAGGTAGTTAACGGTTCCAAACTAAGCAGTGACAACCCTCGATTCTCGACCAGTTGAATAACGGTGTCAAAGTTGAAGAAGCCTTTAGGAGGATGTTCGATCGCAATATTCACCATGGATTTGAGAATGGGAACATAACCTTTGCAAAATAATAACCCGCAACTGCTGTGTATTTCTCCTACGAACTGGAGAAACCATTTCTACTGTGACTTTGATCTTCACTTAGAGAATGTTTCAAAAGCTCACCATAGATCCATGGATTTTGAAAGGATTTTTTTGGTGTAATGACTTACCATAACTCCCAAATCCCAACATATTTGTCTAACAGTTTCTGGATAAATAGAGATCTCATCCTTGATCGGTGCATAGACATTCGTGGGCCTTAGGCGCTAACCACAATTACTTAACAAGTGGTTAACAACAACGAAAATTCCACCTGTAATCCCTGCGTTTTTCTGGGATTGACTTTCACGAACTTATTAGGTTTGTACTTCCTCCGGGGATCCCATACTATTTGGGATTTTCTTAGATCGCATTAGCCAGAGAGAAAATAATTGCTAAGATACGGTCAAAAGAAAATCGTTATCATTCTCCATCACATAATTCAAAATTCAGATTTGAATTCAGAGGAGGATCGAGATTTGATCCATGATTTCCTTACCTAACAAAGAGTTATTGGCAGGGTTCTTACAATACTTGGTCACGAATCTCACAAATATTCCCCGAGTCATTCAATAATTTTGTTTGCATCCTTAGAATACACTTCATGTCCTCAAGATTCACTGTTAGAACGGTCCAAATTCCTGAGACGCTTCAACATGATGGTATTGATTACAAATTTCTTAGGCTCTAGGAAGGTACATTTACGACATATGATTGATTTCATCTCAACAAAATTGTAGTTGCGCACACATACCGGTAGCACTGGTGAATGGATGTTGAGTCGGTTCCATGCGTTCACACTGCATTCTTTGGAAACACCATTGAATAAGGAGACTATCGCGGCTAATCAGATCACAATATTGCAAAAAACAACAAATATAAATAACCTGACCATTGGATCGATTTGCATGATAAAATACCACCAAAAAGGAAAGTCGTGAGCCCCATTGATATTGTTGGTCATTGTGAGAGGAGATTTGTTCTGTTTGCAGAGGACGTTAAAAGAAGGCTTTGGCACATAATGATATTGTATCTGACAACGTGACAGAGTAATCTTACGAATCTCCAGTATTGAATCTGTTGCAACAATTGATGGAGCACCACCAAAAACTGCATAATTTGCAACATAAAAATAGGAAACCCATTTTGAGAATAACGATCGTAAGCAGACCCAAGAGAATATATTTCTCTTAATAAATGCCGACTTCATCAAGTCGAGGTTTTTTTTACATGGAAGATAACTATGAAGATCTGTGGCTAGGCATCACACTTCTCCATTACTTTCATTGTATAACCCAATTTTGGGTCATGTATCCAAAGGAGCCTGCAACTTTATTCCAATTTGATTTAGTGTGGACGTTAAGAAATTTTGGAATGCCAAAGTTAGAGACATACACTTGGATTGTCGATTCAAGTAACATATTATCAAACAATATGTTGCGATGGATGAAGAGAGGAATATACTCATGATGAAGTTTAGACAATACAAGAGCTATTCCTTCCATTATCTCCCACTGATTGCGCCACTGCAGATTCTTAGGCTTTGTGGGCACACTCATTGCAGGAACTATCTCGTAAGTGCAATTGTCAAAAAACATTCACGTACTAAGTCCGTTCAAAATTATTCAAGTGTCTTTGGAATCTCTTCGACAAGTTTTTAAATATGGTATAGTTAGTTCCAAAACTCGAGACATAAATTTTTCGACCTTTTTCTTCATTAGGGAGGATACCTACCCCCATATAACTCCAAAATTTTCAAAATAGGATAAATAAAACTTGCAAAAATATTATCAACTGCTTACCCAACTGACACCAAACACTTTCTTCTTATAATCGTGCTTTTACAATGGTTGAGGGAGCCTCCTTCTTCATGGGCTCTTTCACAATATGCCTTATGCTTGGTTTGTGGAGAATTTTGGGATGTAACTTCCAACACTTCTTCTCCCAATAGCCATTGATTTTGTAGTAACTGCAAAAATTCCTTCACTTTCCATTCAATTGTGCATTCCTGATGGGAGGACTTGGAAGGTGTGATTTATGCTTTGTCTCACTTCTCATGGACACATCTATCTTATTAACCCAAAATTTATTCTTTTGATGCTTGGCTACATCACAGTTAGAAGATATAATGCAGAAATCATTTTTCTTATATTCAAGAAAATATTTTGAATGACTTTTATACCTTCCTGGTTTATCTTTGTTGCAGATCTAATGAGGACTAGATTCTTTGGCTCCTCTATTGGAATCTAATGATGTAGAAGTGGCTCTTTCTTTAGCAGTCTTTGAGCACTCTCCAATCTCTACCTTGCCATAACCCAAACCTACAAATGGTGGTCTTTGTACCACCTCTAATGGTTGAGTGACTTCTTGGCCATTAATGCAAAGTCCACCTCCTTTGTATCCCATTTTAGTGAGAAGCTTCATGCCAACATTATTATCATACTGAGATGAAAGCGAACATGAAGAAATACTCTCAACGCATACCTCAGTTTGAGTTTGTGCATCCACGATAGAAGTCTCTTTGTCTTCCATTCGTTCACCAAGCTGAAATTTAGCCAAGAGATCATCCTTGGTTTGCAATTCAAGTTGCAATTCTTCAATAATTACGTTAAGGACTTCTCCATGAAGCTGAGACCTCTCTTGAAGATCTTGTTTCTCTTCCTCTGCAACCTACAAAAGTCTCCTAAACTCTACATTTTTGGCTTGAATGTTGTGATTTATCTCTTCTAATTCTTGGAGTCTTTCTACTTTCTTCAGTCCTTTGCCCATGGTGATATTCACAATATGCAAAACTGGTCAGACCAGCTCTGATACCACTTGATATGAAAATTTGGTGAGAATATTCCTACATCCAAATATTCAAAATAATATCTTTTACTGATGCGATTGCATGTGAATAAGGGCAATTTGATTAATTAACCATGCTTCATTAAGGACATAATCACATAAAATTTTCAAAAATGTTGTGAATGTTTATAAATAAAAACTCTACTTAACCAAGTGAGAATGCATAAAAAGAACACATACAACATTGACAAAAATATGATAACGGAGTTCACCATACCTCATGGCTATGTCTCCAGATTCATGAATCCCATGAATCTGCTCTATTGATTATGCTTCAAAAGGGCTACATAAACAAGCCTACAACCTGTTTCTCCTTTACAAAGACATCCTCTGAATCAATGAGCTCTCAATAAGATTTCCACGAGCTCTTTCCTCCCTCTTCTTGACCCCCAAGTAGGTTTTATATAACATCTCCATCTCAACCACATCAAGATTTTCATGGAGATAATATCTCTCAAGATCCCCTAAATTAGGATCTTGGCATATCTCAAGGGATTGGTTTGAGAATATCTCTCAACCATCCATGAAGATCTCAACTCTCCTTAGGACTCTCCTTGAGACTAGGGATTGAAAGCCAACATGGATTTGCACCAAATAATCCCTTTTAAAATAATGAAAAAATACATAAATATGAGAACCCCATCTCATGTATTAAACATTTTACAAATGCCATTTTCCCCCTAAATATCAAAAAGACATATCTCTAACATGTGAAGTCCAATTGACTTCATTCAAAATGCATCGGAAAGCCCAGTGTGAGCTCTTTGTTAACTAGACAATGTTGGTAGTATTTGAAGCTGAATGAAAATGTGTCGACTGTGAGGATCCTCCTGGATCAGTGATGAATATCCAACATGACTAGCATAGATTGGTGATGTATGTGCAGTTTGACTAGAATTTACTAGATTTGTGCCCCCAACATGACTTGCAGTGGTTGGTTGTTGGTATTCAACATGAATTACAGAGGTTGTTGATCTATCTCCAACATTATTAGCAGAGGTTGGTGATATAATGACAGTATGAATTGCAGTGACTGGACTGGTGGCGGATGGTTACGACATTTGAGACGAAGGTTTCGGGAAAGACTGGTTTTGTGAAACTGTGGTCCAGGAAGGGTTATGATATACACCATGGCCTTGTTCGGTAGGATAGTATCCTCCTCCAAACTAATTCATAAATGGTTGTAAGGGAATCGTCACCAAGGAAGTCACTTGCGAAGAGAAAGTGACATGACAAGGGATACTCATGTGAGGATATATGTTTCCCCCAGATGAAGGAACTTCATGAAGGGGGTTTCCCATACTATAAAACTTACTCCCCCCCAGATGAAACACCAGAGGACAGACGAAGGTCCTCCATGGGAAAATAGTTCGTAGGAATTGACATAGAGGAAGAAGGATAGGTGGACGTGATGTAGTAAGTAGAATGATTTCCCATTTGAGCACTCACTCCTGGAAAAGTGAAGCTAGGATTAGATCCATAAGAAGGAATATTACAACCTCCTATCATAAGAGTTGGTTGAGGGATACGACTCCCACCAAACGAAAAGGGAGAATAAGGAGTCATCATGCCCCCAAACCCAAAAATACGATTCACATAAGAACACATGATAGGGGATGGAAAGTGTGAAGACATGTTTGGCATACCAAGAGAAAAATGATTAGAGGCCCAAGGTATTGGTTGAGTATCATGATTCAACGTACCACTCGAAAATATAAAAGGATTCATCCCCATGGAATGAGAAAAGACCATGGGTTGGGTAGTGCTAAATGAGGGAGTCACGCGGGTTCCACTAACCATAACAATGAAAACACACAACACAATACAAAATACTAAGGCCAACTAATAATCAAAGAGCACACCAAAATAAACAAGCCAAAAGCACACAAACAATATAAAATGGTTGAAAAGGGATCTCCCTCACTAGAGTAGGTATGTCTCGCCCAAGAGGGGCTTGAGACTCCCTTAAAAAGATTAGAGGTATCAGAATCAATTATAAGGGACCTCGTGGGATTAACAACGCAGTCGGTCATATCCCCTCGGAGAGATAATCTTCCATAAAGGTTGTTTGGTTTCCGACCCTTATCTGACTCAGGGTACCTGCAGAATAACCCCTGTAAGTAACCTATATGGATACCTCTGTCAAGTAGCTAAAGATACCATGATATAACCAATGCGCAAGAGAACCTTCATAAGTCAGGTCCACCATATGGGCAGGGTAACAAATCCTGAAATCTTGAAAGCACTGCCTCTCATAGAGGTTAAGTTACTAGCAAGACCTCCATATACAAACAGATCCTCAAAAATATCTCTAACACTAAGAAGGTATTAGAGGGATATCTCTGCAACCAACTTCATGTGACCTCGTGCTTAACTCCGGTGTGAGTGAAGCCTCCCGACGTCATTAATTATACAATGGATTTTACCACTCCCTTAGTCAGACACATATGTTGATTTTAATAGCCTTGGAGAAGTTTACTCACAAAATCCTATCCCAAGGCTCTATATCTTAAGCTAGCTTGTGTACCCTGAAAAATGAAATTGTTTCTAATCAATTTTAAATTTATTAGTGTTATTTTTAATGGCTTTGTTTACTCAAAATATGTGGTCATGAAACTGATAATGTTGTGACTCAACATATAAAAGAAATGAATATGAATATAATGCAAAGTCCTAACTTCAATTCTTAAAAGAATGATAAGCTTTTCACAAATGCAACTTTCAATTCAATTCTGCAATTTCAATAAGATACAATCTTTCCATGTATATCAAGATCAATAATAAGAACCCAAAAGATCAAATGCCATGATGCAAAATGTTTATTTTTTGTATTTTCAATATAAAGAAATGAAAATGCAAGGACTAAACCACCGCTTGATATATAGGCCCTACTGTAAGAAAAAGAGACAAACCAAGTAGGATACCAAGAAGCAAACACTCAACCCAAGATGAAAGAACAAATAATGAAAAATATGATGAGAAAGAAGAACCACCCGAAAATTCAACCCAAGAAAGGTTTCCTATCACTTTGCAGACACTCAATAGTCATGATAGAGACCCAAGAAGACTCAACAACCATCAAAACTCACCCAAAAAACACCAAACTCACCAATCAAGCATAAAATATTGATGTACGTGACTGTTTAAGAAAAAATAGCGTATGTACGTGCCCTATAGAATGACAACTCGTGTATGTACGCCTTTGTCGAGGGAAAAACCATGTATATGTATCACAACACTACCAGGTTAAGGATAAGGCTAAGAAACTTAGATTCAAAATGAAAATAGGCTGTCAAGAAATCAGACGACAAGAAAACACAAGCTAACTGAGAGCAATCAAAGGAGAAAAACACTCCAAACCCCAAAATAGAAGATTATTTCCCTAGTATGGTCGCCAGTTATGTTACGAGGAAAATCACTCTATGGCATGGGGTAAACCACAACAGATGGAATGACTGAAAAAATCAAATCTAATCTCAAGTATGCTATATAAACAAACATGCTAATAAGACAAGATAAATATCCTACCTCGTTCGGACGTTCGATGAAGACCACCGTTGAGCAATCGACTTAAAGCTATCTACCTAGAACTTGTCCTCAACAACCAAGATACACAATCATATGGTGATAATATATAAAGTTAGCACATATAATAGCATAATCCATCAATATTCATAACAAATATTCCCATGGAATAAAAATTCAAATATTTGCAAGACATTTATTGGACGAGAAAAGAGTATTTATATTAAAATATGATCAACAAAAGTGTATAATGAAAAACTTCCAGTTGGGCCTCCACCACTTCAATCCTCCACCAAAGGAAATATCATATGACAGAGGCAATGAGGTTCTCCATCAAAAGGGAAGAGCTTGGGGGCTGAACAATGTGTTCAAAATTAAAAGGACAAAGGGATGCAAACTTAATATGAAGTGAATAATTTCTCCTGAGTAAATTTTCTCTCAAAAGTTGAATTCTTCTCCCCTTTCCACAGCTTGGATATGGCCCATTTATAGCCTTCAAATGGAACTAAAGGGTTGATTTAGAACATTTCCAGTATATGGAAGTTCAAGGATAATGGATCTCGTGATGTGACATGGAAAACCGACAAATTTTTTTATTTTGGGCACAAAACCCGATGTACGCGGGTTGTAATGGTGAAACCTACATATACGCATGTTGTATAGTTGTTAGAGCGTGTATATGTAGAAAAATATTATTTTAAGCTCTGAGAATTGCAAAAGGGGACTTCAAGTCTGCATAGGGAAATAGAAAAGGCCTTTTGAGCAAATTGCATGGGGTGAGACAAATCTTGCTATAACAGGTCATTGTTAATCAATATAAATGATTGATTTGGTCATTTTTTGTCGTTTTGTATGTGTTCATTATTTATTAGTGGTTTTAATGGTGTCCATTATTAATCAATATAAATTAAGCATGATATTATGTCTAAATTTAAAAAAATCATACAATATGCATGCTCATATAATACACATGTGAATCATATGAATCATGCGAAGTCACATTAGTTAATTACAACAGGTAAATAATATCAAGTACGAACATACAATTTTCAACCAAATAAATTATATTGTATGAAATGTCAAGTAATATTAAAATAAATATTAGTTTCCAACTGTAAATCCACTCATGGACTAATATTGGTCCATGACAAAAACCGTCTTCATACTTTACATGAAAATCATCTACATCGATGTCTTTTCAAAATATTGTAATGGCCACTGAGTTAATCTTCCCCTGCCTTTGACTATCGATGATAATGCACCTGCATCTTACAAAACATGCACAAAACCACCAAGTTAAAACAACATTTAAGCATTACAACAAAAGCTTAACATAAGTTAAAAAAAGATTGGGTGTGTTTGAGGATATGAGAAACAATGTATTTTTTGACGGTAGAGCTTTAAGATATATGATCCAACCTCTTTGAAATAGCAATATATTGTTGATTTTATTTGAAATTTTCTATGACTGGATAATATCTATAATGAAGTTCACCCACATCATTTCCATAAAACTTCTTCCAACCTTGAGGACCCACATAGTACACTGAAGGAAAGAACATTCATTACCCATAATATCATAAGGAAACTACATCTATAATGAAATATATCAAGTATGTCAAATTATAAAATGCTACATACCACTTGCCACACCCCCACTAGCACCATCATGAATCCTACATGGTATATAGAGTAGCGAGCTAGTCTTGCAGTTTCTTCCACTGGCATATCCCAACGATCCCTATGTTTGTGATCATAAGACAAGAAAAAGTCAGTACAAAGTCAAATTCAAACAATAGAAGTTGAGAAATAATTTATAAATTGCTAGCAAACCCTACCCACTGTCTAGGACATCATAAGCATATAGTGAACCAGATCCAATAGAAAAATGTGTTTCCCTAAGACTTCCTCCTTCACTATCTACATAATATAGACCAGTGCCTTGTGAATTTAAAGCCAATAATAGAATTATTATTCTTGTTAGCACATAATATAAAAAACTTCCACTGTAACATCGAGTTTTCTATTACTGTTTCATTCCATCTAACAATCATTGCACCTACTAACAAGCCCATTCCTCGATATGAGTAGAGGATATTGGCCAATAATTTAGAAGCAATATCTGTCGTTGATATTATTTGCTTGTTTTCCAGCTCATGTAACCAACAATGTTATGAGGAAAAATAAAATAAAATGTGAAATCTACACAAAATTAAATGTGAACTCTACAAAAAATTAAATGTGAACTCTACACAAAATACAATCAAAACATACAAGCATGAAAAGCACCTAGAGTTTATCTATGTGTTTATGAAGCAGTTTGGTAGCTCCAAGAAGCATAGCGACATGTGCATCATTCCCACAAGCATGCTTTTTGCCAATGTTCATACTCTTGTGCTCCCAATCCATGAGCTCCTTCACATCACAAGTCAAAACATTGAATTAATAAAGGCCAATTACAGTAGTTATAAAAACATAAATAGGACATCAATAAAAGAAGAATATTGAAACCAAACATAATTTGAAATTTGTATTCAATTGGTTCTAGGATGGAGACATTTATTTTCCTCCATGATGATCATGCAAGCTTTCCTAAAGCCTCACGTACCTTACTCTCATTTTCAGAGTAAGGTTTTTAGTTACAATGGTTTTCATATGCAGACTGAAGATTTGAGAAGAACAAATTGAAAACATATAGAATATGTTCGACAACACAAGTATTTCAACAGAGGAAGAACACCTTCAGTAACCACTCACACAACTGGATCAAAGATCAACACACTAATGTCTTAACATGGTAAAACCCCTACGGTGAAACATCCACGGCCCCAGCGAATGCGACCACTTGGAGAAGTTTATTAATGCAAAAGAAAAAAATTACAAAGAGATTTTACAAGAGAGTTTCTCACAATCGATCATCAGAAAATGACCCTCCATGCTCTTTAAATAGTGATCATGAACCAATCGGGTGTTAAGCCACGGATCAATGGTTTTTAATATTGAGGAGAATATGAACCTTCAAATCACTCTATGTCGGGAACATATCATGACTGTTGGATTTCCTAACTACTAATGCATACTAAATAAACACACTAAGAAACACACTTTTACCTAACGACACATTAGACCAAGTAGATCTTAACTAACTCCTAAGTGTCTAAATATCCTAACATCCCCCCTTAAGAACAAATTGGGATAGGATTGAAGGATTTACAGTGTTGACACAATAGGAGAAGGAAGGAGGCATTAGAGATTATCCCCCCTTAATGACAACTTCTTGAACTCCTAACATAGATCGAAGTTTGGAAAACTTCGCTTTTATAAGAGACTTTGTGAAAATTTCTGCAACTTAATCTTCTGTAGGGAAAAAGAGCACTTCAATAACTTGATCATGAATGAGCTTTATGATGAAGTGCATGTGTAGCTTGATGTGTTTTCTATGCTGATGTTGAACATGGTCTTTGGCGAGATTGATGGCACTCTGATTGTCACACCAAAGGCTGGTCAGATGATGTTGTTGGAATCCAAACTCTGAAAGGATCTATCGAAGCCACAAGGCTTCCTAACTTGCATTTACCACTGCTCGATACTCTTATTCTGCTGAAGAAAGTACAATAGCCTATTGTTTCTTACATGCCCAAGTGATAGGTCCTAAACCAAGGCTGAAAACATAACTTGCAGTAGACTTCCGATCATCAGGGTCGTCAGCCCAATTTGAATCAGTGAAAGCAACCAATAAAGGAGTCCCCCCTGAACTGTAATGTATCTTGAACTGAACTGTAGCACGGACATAGCGAAGTATCCTTTTAGTTGCTTTCCAATGGCTTTCATGGGGTGTTTGCATATACCGTGCAACAAGACCAACAAAAAAGGAAAGATCAAGACAGGTATGAGTCAAGTATAAGAGGCTACCAACTAATTGATGGTACATGGTGGCATCAACTTCGGGAGAAGTACAGGTGGAAACAAGCTTGAATCCAGCCTGGAAGGAAGAGGGGGTTGGTTTACAATCATCCATGTGAAAGCAACGAAGAAGGTCACAAGCATACTTAGACTGGGAAAGAAAAATTCCTTCATTGGTTTGCAAAACTCGAAGGCCAAAGAAATAGTGCAAAAAACCTAAGTCTGTCATTTCAAATTTCTTCTTAAGGCTGGTTTTCACATGGTTTAAAAGTTTTGAGTCACTACCACCAGTAAGGATAAGGTCATCAACATAAAGGACAAGGATTATGAGATGGCCTTTCTTGGTATAAACATTAGGATCAGAATGGCATCTAGAGAATCCAGTGTCAATAAGAAAGTTTTCCATTTTTTCATACCAAGCTCGGGGGGCTTGCTTTATGTGAGGAAGCAAGGGCAAGAATAAGGCTGATGTAATTCATTTTGGCTACAAGGGAAAGGGTTTCATTATAGTCAATATCTTAAACTTGGGAAAATCCTTTGGAAACTAACCAAACTTTGTGTCTTTCAACACTTCCATTTGATGCATACTTAGCTTTGTAGACCCATTTACATATGATGAGTTTTCTTCCTTTTGGAAGAGGTACAAGATCCCAAGTATCATTGGCCATTAAAGAACGATACTCTTCATTCATTGTTGTATCCCAATCTGGATGACCTGAAGCTTCTGCAAATGTCTCTGGATCATGAGTCTCTGAAACTTGAGACAAAAGAGAAGAGGCTCGCTAGAATTGTGAACGTGTTTGATGTTGATCTGAAGGATCACTGACAAGATCACTAGTTGCTTCTCGTGTTGAACAAATCCATATAGGAAGTTGTGGAGCTGGTGTTGGTTCATTTTCAAAGGACTTATCTGGAGTAAGGTGAGTAGGCAGAGGTGTATTTTCATCCTCACTTTCATCATCTAAAGAAGAAACTAGAATAGGAACAAAAGAAGGCACAAACATCAAAGATGACTCACAGGCTGAAGAAGTCACAATCACTAAATTAGGCTCACAGACCAAGAGATTTTCATCAAATTTAACATCTCTTCTAATAATAATTTCAGTACAATGTGGTTGAAGAAGTCTATAACCTTTGACATCTTCAGAATAACCAATAAATATACACTTCTCACTTTTAGCCTGCAATGCTTTCCTTTTCTCATCAGGAATGTGAGCCCATGATATACTGCCAAATACACAAAAGTGACTTACATCTGTTTTAATTTTAGCCCAAGCTTCTTTCGGTGTTATATTTTTAAGATCCTTTGTGGGAGTGCAATTTACTATGTAGTTTACACATTTGATTGATTCCACCCAATACTTTAGACTTAATCCCTTAGATTGGATCATACAATTAGCCATTTATTTTAATGTGCGGTTCTTTCTCTCAGCAACACCATTTTGTTGTGGCGTATATGGAACAATGTGTTTCATTTGGATGCCATGTGTAGTGTAGTAACTTGTAAAATTATTGTTCACATATTCACCTCCATTATCCGTTCTTAACTTTTGAATTTGATGTCCAGTTTGCTTTTCTACAAGGGCCTTGTAGGCCAAAAACTTGTCAAAAACTTCTCTCTTAAGTTTTAAGAAGTAAACCCAAGTACATATGGAAAAGTCATCAATGAAAGTTAAGAAATACTTGCACCCAGAAAAAGAAGGAGAAGAAAGTGGACCACACAAATCACTGTAAACAAGTTGCAAAGGGCCCGAGGCATGCCAAGAGGCACGTTTGTCAAAATTGTCCCGATGATGTTTTCTAAGAACACAACCAACACAAACACCATCTCTACATGAAACAAGAGGAAGACCAGTCACCATCTGTTGATTACATAGTTTTTGCAATGAGCGATAGTTTAGATGACCAAACCGCTCATGCCAAAGTTTTTTCAAGTCATCGCTATGAGAAACAAAAACTGATGAAAAAGATGATGACCCAAAGTTGTCAAAATTGAACAACCTGATAATATCATCAACAATTCCAGTTGCAATAACATGCTTAGGATCTTTTAGATCCTTGATTACAACTTGGTGTGGTGAAAACTCTACGATTTTACCTTCACCTGAATGAGTGATTTGATATACTGATAGAAGGTTACAATAAAGACTTGGAACACATAATACATCAATGAAATGACCGTTTTCTACTTGAACTGTTCCAGATCCTTCAACAGTGAGAGATCTATCATCACCAACAAATATTCTCTTGGTGTTACATTCATTTAGAGAAAAAAATATGTCTCTATCCTTATCCATATGATAAGATGCTCAAAAATCAATAAGCCACTCATCAGAAAAAGAAGTAGAAGTTGTATTGAAGGAGAAACTAGAAGCAGAAAGTCCATGTCCATGAGAAGAAGAAGAAGAAGTAGAATCAATATCAATGTTGTGCTTCTTCATCACTGCTTCTAAAAGTTCCATCTTCTTGAAACATTTGGACTCATCGTGACCATATTTATCACAAAAGTTGCAATGTCTGTCAGTCTTCTTACTTTTATATTTTTCTCCTTTGTCACCATTAGGAGCGGAAGTTTTCTAAGTGTGTTTGGGACCCTTATATTACTTGTTGTGGTGAGGATGTTGCTTCTTTGGATTCTTGGGTTTATCTTTCTGATGGATAACTAAGGCTTTTTTGGAGGTACCTGCACTTCTGATCACTCCAAGTTGTACAAGATTATCTTGCTCTCTAATCAAAGCATCAAAAAAATTCTCAAGACTGGGTTTTTTATAAGCTTCCCCTAGAGCCTCTTTCATGGAATAAAAGGTAGATATAAACACATAATATTCACTACCTAGCTTATAAAGAATAAAATATATGCAATGATCTTCTTCTATCTTTATCTTACATTCTTCACATAAAGTTCTGAGTGTTTTAAACTTAGATAGATAGTCTTCAATGCAAGAAACATCATTTGGACTTAAAGTCAATACTTAATTTTCTAACTGTTGTGCTTGAATAATATTATGTTTACCAAACACATATTCAATCATGTCCCAAGTTTCTTGGGGTTGATCAATTGATTGAAGGTGGAACTTTAAATCATGAGAGATGGACATTCCGATTAATCCACGTGCTTCGTCATTCTTATTATCCCATTTGACATTCTTATCGGCATCAGTGGGTGTTGTTTCCTTCCCCAAGGTAATTTGGTACAAGCCTTTACTTCTTAATAAATCCTCCATATGGGATTTCCATTGGAAGTAGTTGGTGCTGGTAAGCAAGAGATTACTTGTAGAAGCCATATTAAATATGCAGATAATATGGATTTAAAAACTGAAACTAATGATCTAGATAGAAGGATCTTGAAAACTTAGCCGGTTTTAAAAAAAAAATGGCACTGAAAATGGACTTCAGATGTGAGAGTTATGCCCTTTTTAAAAAAGGCATAAAAAGTAACCAAAGGACTACGTGGTGGTGTAAGTTGTTTTATGAAGTGACCCACTTTTATAAAGAGAAGTGGGGATCACTTTTACAATGAATTTACTTTATAAAAGAAAAGTTGCATGCAAAATAAATAACTCTAAAATAAAATATCAAAGCTACTTACAGTGATTCACTTTTATACTTGAAGTGAAATACACTTTACAATTTTAGAATGAACTTTTTCAAAAAAAGTAACAAAAAGAGAGACTTGAACCGAAGACCTCATACTTAATAAGACAAATTTGAACCAAATGGTCTAAAAAACTAGTTAGGAAGAGGATTGGGGGTGTTTTTGTTGTTAAATGAAATACTCTTTTCACACAAGAAAAAAAAATCGCTTCTTGATGACAACAAGGGTTAGATCTCGGTTAGCTTACTCGGAAGATGCACATTTTCCTATATGTTTCTGATTTTATGAGATCGCATAGGGTGTGGGGCAAAGAGAATACGTAGATATAAAAGACTAACAACCCATAAATAAATAATACAAACCGAAATAAAACCAAAATGATACTCTACACAAATTTTAAAAGTGTGTATTCAAGCTTTATACCATCGGATCTCATTGAAATGGTTATATCTTGGGCAAACGAAAATCTTTTTGAGTGAAACGAAAAGTGTTCCTGAATGAAATGAGTGCTCTGGATGCAATGGAAAAGTCATCTCATCCCAAAAATGTACAGAAAGGACATAAAATGGATATGATGAAACTAGGCTTCACGATCTTGATCTACAACAGGAGCGGGTCTTCAAACGGGCTCCGATACCATGTTCGACAACACAGGTATTCCAATAGAGAACGAACACCTTCAAAAACCACTCACAGAACTAGATCAAATATCAACACAATGATGTTTTGACGTGGTAAAACCCCTATGGGGAAACGTCCACGGCCCCAACCAATGCGACCACTGTTGGTTGTGGAGCCTGATTATCTTCCTGATGCAGAGGTCCTTGCTTTCAGCCGTGTTTATACCCCATGAAGTATTTACACCCCAAAAGTATGTACACTCTTCCACGCGGGGGAGTGCAAAGGGGGGGTACCCCCTCTGCGGGGTCCGGGGGGGCTATCCCCCCGGCTGGGGGGTCTGGGGGCAAGCGGGCCCTCGAAGCAAAAATTGCCTTATAAAAGTATATTGTAATTTCATTGTAAATCTGGACCGTTCATTATAAGGTTGCAGATCTAATGGTAGAGATTATGTTAGGGTTTTTTGCCCTAGAAGGCAACCCTCTTTTATGAGGGAAATGTATTTGCGGCTATGGACTGAGGGTGAATATTGTATTCTGAGGGAGGAGACTGTGAGAGAAAGAAGAGGAAGTTACAACGGGTTTTGCTGTAG
>CBVK0103285542.1:0-13139 GCA_900067695.1 Picea abies
CTGCTGAACCGCTCTTCCGATCTCACCAAGACCAAGAACTGACTTCTGGCCCACTGCGGATCGCAGGGAGTCGTTGACAATACCAAAAAGGCTGATCATAAAAGACTTACAAACTCGTCTAAAACCCTTTCAAATAAAACACAAGAAATCTTTAAAAGATAAGAAAACTAATGTCAAACCCAAGATAAGGACTGTAACAATAGATACCTTTACTAGATCAAGAAACCCCTAATAAGCATGACTTCAATTAGGGTAGAGTTTGACTGCCCCTTCTTCTAGAAAACATTTCTTGACACAGGCACACTACAGACACTTAAGCAGCCTGTGTATGTATGCGGGTTGTCTAAAGGTAGGTCATGTATGTACACGTGTAGACCCACTACAAGCCGCGTACACCTCTATAACTTCTCAAAAGAGAAAAATGACAATTATATTGATAGGGCAGGGAGTACTGGTATGGAAAACTAGAATCCCTTAAAGACTCAACAACTTACAAAAACTCAAAAAAGGTAATCAAACAAAACACCCTAAAACTATTCCCTAAAACCCTAGAGGTTTCCTTAGTATGGTCATCAATTCTGTTATAGTAGGAAAACCCCGCTATGGACTACACTAGGTTTCAACATGTAGGCAGATCTAATCGTCTAAAAGTCTCCTACTTTTTATAACTACCCTGAATATACCCCACATTCATGCATAAAATACAAAGTAAAAATATCTGGTAACTCTACCTTAAAGTCTGCGTCTGGTGTCGATCCTTTTGCATTCTATTGCTCCATTGACTACAAGTCTCCTCCCAAGTCTGACCTACATTCACAAATAGACAAAAGAGGAAATATGAACATACATCTCATATATAAATTAGTGGGTTAGATGTCAGTATAAAACATAAATCAACCATAAATATTGAACACATCATATTACGGGACAAAAAAAGTATTCCTTTTATTGATATCACAAAGTTTACCTACAATGAGATCGACAACTGCTCCTTGAATCTGGTCTGGGATCCTTGTTGGCACAAGGGCTGACCCATGGTTCAATGCTTCAGTAGAACACCAACAAAACCCTAACCACCGGCCTTTTCGACAACACCTACAAAGCATATGATGTCTCACCTGAGGTAGAGGAAGGGGTGGTTGCAGGACTCAATTGTCTACAACCTAGCTAGGACACATATCTGTGATTACACCACTCTAACAAAGCACTTAGCAGTTACCATTCATCAGTATTTAACCCTTATTCACATCATAGATCCAAACCCTAATTATAGAACAATGCAATATTCAACCATATCTAACACATCTAAGCACTTAACATATGGAAAGAGATCTGATCTAGCATTCATTCACATCACTAAGAAATTAATCTATCATACCAGATTCATCTAAACATTCATTATAGCACTAATCTTAAATATTACGAACAATATAATAACCATAATGCACAAAGCAACCATAACAAAGGATATACGTGGTTCACCCCGGTGTAAGGCTACATCCACCAACTCTTCTCTTCTTTATTATCTTCTGTCAATCTTCTACAAGCACAAAGCCAAGAAACCCCACTCTGCATAGGAAAATATATCTGTGTGCACCTCTCCATATCCTCCTTCCCCAAGCTAGGTTTAAGAACAAAGCCTTCTTACAATCACTTGCACTTAACTCTGCAATTCTTAACACATAGTATGCACAAAGCCTCTAGCTCCGCACTAAACCGATTCGATCAGGTCTACACTATCACACACCCCCTTATTACATTGCCTAAATATCTATTCATACATTACAAAATGGGCCTAAACATGGTTAAACCCATGGGTCGACATCCCATACCTGTTACATAAACCCTAATCCCAAAACTGCACTAAAAATTGGTTGAGATCTCGCGATCTCTGCTTCGACTTGTGCTCTGCCTTCGACCAGCTTGTCAAAGTCCCAAAAGTGGTCAAACATGACCAAGGTTCTCCAAAACTTGGTCGAGGGCTGATAGGCCCCCAACACTCACCTGTGACTCATACCAAGTCACTCTGCTCTGGGTAACTCTGCCTCAAATGCCTCGAGCTTGGCTCAAGCTTCTTCAACCTACTGCTTCACCAAGGCCTCCTGCTCAGTGAACTCCTAAATAACTGCCTTGGTCATAGGTCCTTCCACATAGGGTTATCAACTTTCCTCTAAATAATCCTATTCCTCCTAATGAAGGAACCATAGCAAGATTTCCCAAAATTTCCCAAGTTCTTTATGTCATGATATTCACCTATGTTTCCTCATCCATAACACAGTCTATGTCGAAGTATCCTATTCTTGTTTCTATGTACTCTTTCTCTTTTGAGATCTTTGATAAGTTGATATTTCTATGATTGTTCATGGTTTCTTTCATCTGTAGTAATACAGTCTCTGATTCTTTCTAGGGTTCTATCATATCCTTAGTTTCTTGGATTGTCCCATAGGTTTCTTGTCTAATATTTATCTTTTCAACTTTTGCAATCATTCTAGGGAAATCCAAAACTTCATGTCCAATAGCCTTACAACAAAGGCAAATATGACCTCTACCAGGGAATTCCTTAGCAAGATGTCCCGGTCTTCTGCAACTATAGCAAAGAGTTAATCCTCTCTTTCTCTTGAACAATCCCCAACCTTTCTTGTACTGCGCATTGGGATCACAATAACTAACCTAAAAAAAATTCTTTCTAGGATCATGCATCCATTTGTTAGTCCAAACATTCTTTCTATGCATAGGAATAACATATCTTTCATTATTTCTATCAGATCTATTCATATCAAGTCTTCTTTCTTCTAGTTGTACCCTAGTTTTCAGATTAGGACCAATTCTATTAAACATACCTAGATCCATTCTTTTGAAATAAAAATTTTCACTTATCTTACCTTTCTTAGAGCACCAAGCTTCAATATATTACCTCTTGTCTTCAAATCATACTTCTCTTCTTAGCACAAAGATTCACAAGTCAAGTAGAATACTGTGCACTAAAGTAGCAGATTTACGCATAGAGCTTTATTTTCTTTAGTTCCCAGCAATCATAGTTTTAGGTCCTGACAACAAAACCATTTGTTGGCACAAGGGAAGACCCAGGGTTCAGTGCTTCAACAAAACACCAAAAAAACCCTAACTATTGGCCCTTTCGGAAACACTGGTGAAGCATATGAAGTCTCACTTGAGGTAGAGGCAGGGGTGGTTACATGACACAAATGTATGCAACCTAGCTGGGACACAGATATGTGATTATGCCACTCTAACAAAGCACTTATTAGTTAGCATTTATCAGTATTTATCCCTTATTCACATCGCACATCCAAACCCTAATTACATAACAACATAGTATTCAACCAGATCTAACATATCTAAGCACTTATCATATGGAAAGAGATCAGATCTAACATTCATTCACATCACTAAGCAATTAATCTATCATACTAGATTCATCTAAAAATTCATTACTGCACTAAGCTTAAATCATATGAACAATATACTAACCATAATGAACAAAGAAACCATAACAGAGGATATATGTGGTTCACCCCAGTGTGGGGCTACATCCACCAACTCTTCTCTTCTTTATTATATTATGTAAATCTTCTACAAGCACAAAGCCTAGAAACCCCACTCCGCATAGGATAGGATATTTGCGTGCACCTCGCCAGATCCTCCTTCCTTGGGCTAGGCTTAAGCATAAATCCTTCTTACAATCACTTACAATTAACTCTGCAAGTCTTAACACATAGTATGCACAAATCCTCTAGCTCCACACTAAGTCGATTCTATCATGTCTACACTATCACACACCCCCTTATTACATTGCCTAGCTATCTATTTATACATTAAAAAATGGGCCTAAACATGGGTAAACCCATGGGCATACATCCCATACCCATTACATAAACCCTAATCCCAAAAATTCCCTAAAAGGGGTCGAGATCCTGCGATCGCTACTTCGACTTGTGCTCTGTCATCGACTAGCCTGTCGAAGTCCCAAAAGTGGTCAAACATGACCAAGGTTCTCCAAAACTTGGTCAAGGGAAAAAAATCCTCTTCACCAAGCTCCAACTGCGCTTCCACGTATCTTTCTCCTCTCACACTTATCTCTAGGGAATTTCCATAGGCTTATAATGGACGAAAAAGGCAAGAATGAACAATTCTGGCACAAAACTCACAAGGTGGCTGCAAATTCTTGGGGCAAGGAGGGGATGTGAAATGGGAAGAGTTTTATTGTTCTTATTCTTCTCCTTGGAATGAGACCCCAACACCTCCTTTTATATGACAAAAGTATAGTTATTAGATTGGGTGGTGGGCTATAGGCGGTGGGACAATTGGAAAACTACCCAATAGCTTGTAATCTCAACGAATTCCTTGCAACTTTTTTTTTTTTGCAACATTTGTAGGTATACGTGGGCTGTAATGGTGCATCTAGCGTACGTACATGAGCTGTAGTGGTGCATCAAGCATGTGTACACAAGTAGTAGTGGTGCAGGGTGCGTACATCTTCAAAAATATGGTTTTTAAGAAGAGTTGCTCATTGATGGCTTGGAAAAAATAACAAGTAAGAGGGCCTAATGCTAGGTATGCATGTATGGTGAAATTTAAGGTTATAACACTATGATGTGCCAACCTGAATATCAATAAATTATACCCACCATACTCTAAGATTCAATAAATTATATATTGTTTAAGACATTTTTCTTTTAAGTTAATAATTTAAATGACATTGCAATTTTCATATATAACTAAATTTGTTTTCTACATGCAATGACACCTATGAACTCCCACCCTCTTCAAACTCTCCCAGTGAGAATTGGGACAAGCCTGCCCAAGTAGTAGGACATGGAATAGGGATCTATGAACAACACAACTAAGAACTAAATCTACTACTCAATGTGTTCACATTTATACAAAAATATAAATTTCATGTTGTTGATTATTCAAAAGATTGGAGATTGGAAAACTAAAGTTCTCATATGTGGATATTAGAAAACACATACCTAATTCAACCCATCCAAATTTAAACTCGTAGAATCAAGTCCCCTATTTATTGGAGATTCATTTAACATATGAACAATCTGCAACTAATGACAATAACAACTCAATAGATACAATGATATATCTATAGATCTATAACTACAAGTAAACTATCTTCAAATGCATAAAAAATTTACTAACTATAACACATACCAATCCGATGTTCGCTTCATCATTTTGAATTAACACCTTCCAACCATTACAGAAACATTTTTCATACTCCTTAAGATATTCTACTGACATGGTATATATCTCCTCATCTATTTTGTAAACAAAATTGGCTCGAGAATTGGCTTTCACTCTCTAACGGTTCAAACCAACATCAACACCATAAAAAAATGATTCTGAATTTTCCTTGATTGCATTCCTAGCCTCCTTGCCAACATTTGATATAGCTCGCAACTCTGAATGTGAGGTAAATGTCCTTGTTAGATGAGATACTAAAGGTCGTGGAGACATCTGCAATGTTGCATTTCGATATGCCCCTTTCTGATCATATGTCGGTCATTTACCAGCCCCATAATAATTGGACGATAGACTAGTATAATCAAGGTGCATTTCCATGAGAAAATATGCATAAAAATGTCTAGCAAAGTAATGTGGAACCTCATCATTCCATGATAACTTCCCATATGCTTCCAAAAATCCATTATAAAGATTTCATGATATGTTGGGGTGCTTAAAATATTGCACCTTTAACATCATTATCTTTGGCCCCTCTTTGAAATTGAACATAGAAATTGCATCTTCTTTTGAAAATACACTTTTTACTACGTCCCATTTATCAGGGCCCATCACCTCCAACTTTCATCTCCTCATCAAATCGATAAAACTATTAGTCGTTGGCCCCATCTTTTGATATGCATCCATAAAGTTCTGCAATGAATTCAAAACAATCTCCAAGATTTTCTTACTCTCTCAAGGGAGATCCGATCTCCTCAAATCATTTTCCAGCCTGCTTTTAACACCTGAGCATTGTTCAAGGTTCATTGCTTCAGTAAACCCTTCCCAAGGAAGCTCATAAACTCTGCAGAATTTATGTACATGGAAATGCATAAATTCTGCCATGTCCATGTCAATCCTTTTATTTCTTGATTCTCTTGTCATGATAGTTTTATATGCAACACATTGAGTAGCTTTATGGCCAAAGTTGTGGCATGTGAAGCATTGTCCCTTGAAGAAGAAATTTTTGCGATCATGGAATCTTCTATGTGAATTTTCTTGTTGATTGAAATTTCCTTGAAAAACATTCCTGTTAGTGTTTTTTGGATTGAGATGATCATGTCTTACCTGTGAAGATTTTTTATTCCCTTGCTGAGTGGCAACATCTGGTAATCTAGCTGTAACTACTTTCAGATAATTTGGTGCTGAAGATTGAGAAGATTCTCCAGTATATCCAAGGCCTGTCTTTATGAGAGGAGAACGTTGTACCTTGATAATTTCATCTAAAGTTTCAGATCCTTTAGCAAATCTAAGATTCAGAGTTTTTACTTTCTCAAGTTCTTTTCTTAGACTTACTATCTCACATTCTAATTTCTCATTTCAAGCTGATTTTTCAGAGTATCTATAGTGATTTTACTTTCTTCTAAACAGATTTTGAGTTTATTGTTTTCATCAAGAAAGTCACTGTCTTTTAGAGCATCCTCAAAGGTATCCATTTCTTCTCTGGATCCTTTTTCAAGTGCTATGAGAAGTCTAAGGTCTTGTTCACATTCTTCCTCACTATCAGATAACCCGTCACTATCTTCATGAGTATAGAAACTCTGTTTAGACCTAGAATGATTCTTATTCCTTCTTGCTACTTCCTTCCCCTTTTTGTGTGTTTCTTTATAAGGACACTTAGCATCATAATGACCGACTCTTCCACAATCAAAACATTTGAAAGGAAGCTTACCTCTGAATCGTCTTGTCCCTATTTGAAGTTTCCTTATGAAGTTTATCTCATCTTCTTCTGAGATATACCCTGATCCTTTTGTTGTTTGTACATCCATTCCTTTTGTAGAAGTTATAAAGGCTGCATCTTTGACTTCAGATGGTCCTCCTCTTCTCATTTCATAAGCAGTTAGTATGCCATGTAATTGCACCACAGTAAGATTTTGAAGATCCTGCTTTTCTTCAAGAGCTGATACTTTTGACTCAAATTTTGCAGTTAGGGATCTCAAAATTTTTTCAACCAAGGTAGATTCGGTTATTGTTTCTCCTAGGTTTCTCATGCGATTTACAATCTCATCAAGACGTAAAAAGAAATTGGAAATACTTTCCTCATTATTCATTTTAAGATTCTCATATTGAATTCTGAGGGTTTGTAGTTTAGCACTTTTTACCTTTGCATCACCTTCATAACTCATAATGATTTTTTCCCATATGTCCTTTGCTGTGTTCAGCTGCATGACTTTGACAAATTTTGATTCAGTTAGGCTTCCTAACATAGCATTGACTGCTTTTGCATTTGTTTCGTAGGTTTTTCTTTCTGCTGGATCTATTGGTACTACAGATGGATATTGATATCCTCCTTCAACAATAGCCCATACCTCTGCTCCCAGAGACTGAAGATAAGATCTCATCCTTGTTTTCCAGAAGATTAAGTTGTTTCCATTGAAGAGTGGAGGCCTAATAGATGCCATTCCGTCTTGATTGCTCATTTTGATTGATCTTCCTTCTAGCGGTTAAGCCTTTTCAGAAGGACCAGGCTCTGACACCAATTGTTGAAAAATACTAAGAGGGGGGGGGTGAATCAGTATTTGAGCTATCAATAATTTTTAACTTTTCTTTCACTGAAAAATCTTAGTCTACTTTATAGAGACCAGTTGTTGTAAATTCTTATGAAAAACAATCGTGCATCCAGAGATCATATTATGGATTTCTTCATTCATCAGATATCTTTTAAATAGTAATTCAAAAAAATAAACTAACACAGATGAATAGGACACATGAACACCATAATTTAAGGTGGAAACCCAAATAGGGAGAAAACCACCGCTTCTATTGTCTCTATCTTCAATGATTATTATTAAGAAAACAATATACAACAATGTACTAGTGCAGACTCATACTAGTACGCAGGCTTCTACCTGCAGAAGGCTACAACCTTCTCTTGTTTACCAGCCTTTCCTGGAAGGGAGCTTCAACCCCCTGAAGATAGCACCAGTTTCTACTGGCAGATTGCTACTACTGAAGGGTTTAACCCTCATACTCACTGCTGACCACGTTTGCAGGCTTCTACCTGCAGAAGGCTACAACCTTCTCTCGTTTACCAGCCTTACCTGGAAGGGAGCTTCAACCCCCTGAAGATAGCACCAGCTTCAACTGGTAAAGGGTTTAACCCTCATAATCACTGCTGACCACGTTTCATTAATTTTCACACTGGATCAGGCAGATTCATCTAGTGTTTATAACAGTAACAAATATTATCTCAAGAGTAAACCCAGATCTACAGTCTGTTCAGGCATTTACCAGAGGACAAATGTTAAACAACTCAGTAAACCTGGTGAATGATGCCTCTGACCTGCTGCTCTGCTTCACCTTCTTCTGCTGCGCCTTCTCGGCTTTACTCTGCCTCGCGGGTTCTCCTCTGCCACTGTAGCACTTGCAGAGCTCTATCCCTGTCTCTTCAACCGCACCCTCCACAGCCTGTTTCCTCATCTCTTATACACACAGGCACAACGTTTCAACTTCCCAACTCCTTGGGCAGAATAACTGCAACTGTCCAGCCAACCGGAACTCTAACTGATCGACAATTAATTTGCAATTATGAATCTGTTTCACTAACGGATTTTTAATTGAAGGAGTTAAACGTGTGTGGAGGAACAACAACCCTTCGATCAATTCAAGCTTTATCCAACGGTTCAGATTGCATCGTGATTTCGGCATTCACTGTGTCGAGATGCACATGCACTCGGAACCTCTGATTCTCCGAACCCCGATGAGCTCCTTTCCGGAGCTTTAGCCTCTTTCCACGTGCTAGCCCTGCTGGCTACAAACCTAGGTCCCATAAGACCGTCAATACATGACCTCGGTCAAACCTCCATCGGGGTTTTGGCGTTTTCGATATCACCATGAACATGTCTCCAGGATTCCCGATCCCCGAATTCCCGAGCTTTAGCCCCATCAGGGTACACAATGGTCCATATGACCATTACCCTTGACCACAAGCTAACCCCGTCGGGGCTACGGAGTTTTTGATGCATCAATGCATTCACCTGGAGATTTCCCGATCATCCAATATGCCGATGATGCCTTGATCTCTGACACCTGTCCCTTAGATGGACAGTCCCGATCATTGATGCCTCTGCTGACATCACACATGGTTTGACACGTGTTAGGTCCTGCCACGTGTCACTCTGATTCGTGACTTTCATGTGCCTGAAGTGTTGAATCTGCCTGACACCTGTCATCCTCTGATTGTGCCATGTGTCCCTGGGTGACGTGGTCCACCGACGTAAGTTGGATCAACGGTCCAGATCATATGTTGATCTGACGGTTCAGATTCACTCGGGATTTCGCATTTCACGAAATCGGGGTTTTCGTTGCATTGTGCACAAGACTCATGAAACTCCGAATCCCAATTCTCCGATGAAGCCTCCTGTCTACACGTGGATGGCCACGATCTCTGCTTGGATTAACGGCTGTGATCAAATCGTGAAATCGCATATCGCGATTTCGGGGTTTTCGATGTCAAGGAACTTTGACATATGAACTCCCGATCCCCGAATTGCTGATAAGGTCTCCTGGCTGCCACGTGTCCATCTAAATGAACGGTCCAGATCCCTGCTTGATTTACGGCTGCGATCAAATCGCGAAATCGCATATCGCGATTTCGGGGTTTTCGTTGTCATAGTTCTTTGCATGTTGAAACCCCGATCCCCGAAACTCCGATGGCTTATCGTCCTCGCTTCTTTTGCAGATCTGACGGCCCTCATTCTTTCGGGAAATTTGAATGAGATCCTGTGGTTGTGGATCTCTGTCTTCCTTCTCTTCTGCACACCAACTCCTGTGCTTAACATCTGCGCAGCTTCTCCCGATCCAACAGCTGTCAGGATTTCCAAGTGAGATCCGACGGCTCTCAGTCTCTTTCCTGGGCTTCTTGCACGTATAAGAGCGCTATGCCTCCTGAGCTTTGTCTTTTTGAATCCTTAAAGGGTTTTATCCTTCTTATCCTACCAGCTCCGCTGTTGCCATCAATGACAACAACCATCAATACACATTCGTTGCTTGTTCAATATTTGCCAACACCCTGTACATGGAAAGGGTCGAATTCGCCCCTGCCAATGTCCTAAAAGACGAACTGTAAAACTACTATAAAATTATACATCAAAATAAAAGAAAACAAGTGCAAGTGTTGCATGGCACTAGACCCTATTAAGAAAATTTAAAGCTATGCGAGAATTATGTAAGATAAAAATAGTTGACACTGCATATCCTTGTTGTGTAAGTTCATTGTTATTGATAAAACCAAAACCATTTTGAATCAAAGTTGAAATTCAGGAAAAATTTAAAATATAAATATAGATTATTATGAAATTATAAATTGGGGTTCAATATTAAAATCGGGCTTGTCCCTGTACATGGATAGGGCCAAATTTAGGCTTGTCCCTGTACGGGGATAGGGTCGAATTCAGCATTTTCCCTGTACAGGGACAAACCCAAATTAACCCTTGTCCATGTATAGGGACAAGCCCAAATTCAACCATGTCCATGTACAATACTAAATTGGGGTTGAATATTAAAATCGGGCATGTCCCTCTACATGGACAAGGTCTAATTCATGCCTATCCCTGACAAGGCACCTTTGGTGTTTTCCATATGAGCATTGAATATTTAAATATGTGAATGAAATAAATGTTGTCATTTAGTTTCCTAAAATGATGATGACCATATAAGTTGACTAACAATACTGAATAGATAGGTGAAAAAAGTTTATAATACAGGAATGAATGTGATAAATATACTACTTTTTCAGCTTTATAATGGATTGGTGAGTTGTAATTTCCACATACATCTCTTTTAATGATGATCTGAATAAAACAATGGTTTATGGAGAGCAAGTTCCTTTGGAATCAATGAGGTATGCTTGGAAAATTGTCATAAACTCAGATCGTTTAGAAAGTGCACAGATATCTAGTCTAAAAGATTTGTATTGGAAGAGTTCATTATTATTCTTATTAGTAATTGTTCTTTTACGTTGCAAAGACTAAAGTAATTGTTTTGTCTCGTTTTGTCATTTTGTGTTGTAATTTTAACCTTTTTTTTTACTTGATTTGTTGTAATTTTAATTTTGTCCCTATTGATTTGTCCTAATTTTAGTTTTTCTCCTCTACGATATCTTTTTTACTTAATTAATTTGTCAGGATTCCACTAGTCATCTTCATGATTTAAGGCAGGGTTTATAATGAATTATAAAAAATAATAAAAATAATAATAATGAAGTGTTTAAGCCTTTATGATAAAAGTAGAAATTAAATATATATAAATTTAAGGTAAAAGTGGAAAATAAATATATGGACAGGGCTGAATTCGGCCCTGTACCTATACATGGAAAATGTTGAATTTGGGCATGTACCTATACAGGGACATGGCTGAATTTGGTCATGTCCATGTAAACGGACATGGCTGAAATTAGTCGTTTCCATGTAAAGGGACAGGCCTGAATTCATTAAAGTATTGATGAAATATTAAAACATAAAATGAAATAGTCTAACAATATTTGTTTATCGACTTGTCTAATGTTTGGTGATAGTTGATCCAAGGTGGTAGTAGACTCAGACATATCATATCCATGGTAGTTGGTGAATATTATGTTTAAAATAAAAAGAAACATCAATCCTACTCAACTTAAAGAGCCATATTTTAACATGTAGAATCAAATCACTAGAATCTTCTTTTTTGCAAAAATAAGATATTTAATATTAAAACATAAAATGAAATAGTCTAACAATATTTGTTTATCGACTTGTCTAATGTTGGTTGATAGTTGATCCAAGGTGGTAGTAGATTCAAGCATATCATATCCATGGTAATTGGTGAATACTATGTTTAAAATAAAAAGAAACATCAATCCTAATCAACTTGAAGAATCTTATTTTAATATGTAGAATCAAATAATTGGAATCTTCTTTTTTGCGAAAATAAAATAAAACAGTTTAATATGAGGGTTTTTTTCATTCTTATTAGTTACAATAGTGATGTATAAATTAAAGGTAAAATTGGAAATTAAATACATGGACAGTGTTGAATTCGGGCCTGTCCCTGTACGTGGACAGGGACAAATTCAGGCTTGTCCTTGTACATGGACAAGGAAAAATTTGAGCATGTCCCTATACAGGGAAAATATCGAATTTGGCCCTGTCCATGTACAGGGACAAACCCGAATTCATTAAAGTATTGATGAAATAGTAAAACATAAAATGAAATAGTCTAACAATATTTATTTACCGAGTTGTCTAATGTTGGTGCTAGTTGATCCATGGTTGTAGTAGACTCACACATATCATATCCATGGTAGTTGGTGGATCCTATGTTTAAAATAAAAATAAACATCAATCCTAATCAACTTGAAAAATCCTATTTTAATATGTAGGATCAAATCACTGGAATTTTCATTTTTGCAAAAATAAAATAAATTAGTTTAATATGAGGGTTTTTTTCATTCTTCTTAACAATATTGATGTACAAATTTAAGGTATAAGTGGAAATTAAATATATGGATAGGGGAAAGTTCGGCCTTGTCCCTATATAGGAACAAGCCTGAATTCGGGCCTGTCCTTGTACATGGACATGGCACAATTGGGGCTTCCCTAAGGTAAAGCTAAGTCCAAGGTTAAAAGGTTGATTAAAGTGTTAAAGGACTCAAGTTAAGTTTTATTTAAAATATGTCTTATGTGTTTCCAATGAGGTATCTTTCAGATTATAAATGAGGCACAAGTCTAATGTAGGATAGGTATGATTGATATGTTGATACTGAGAGGGGGGTGAATCAGTATCATGTACAATTTAAAAAAAAATTCAACATATACTTAAACCATTCAATTATATCCAATGAGCAATGAAAAATAGTATAAGAGTTACACCAATACACCACAATACACCATGCACAATATATGAGAAATAATCAA
>CBVK0103285564.1:0-18397 GCA_900067695.1 Picea abies
AGTTTCTTGGAGTGATAACAAAATGGCGCCGTTGTCGGGGAGAGGAGATTGAAGCTCAGCTTCCTTGGGAGACGACACAGTTTCAGCTTTTGATGATAGACAAAGGCTGAGCACAATCAGGTTGTAATCATCTATCTGGCGACTCCATGAAGGACGAACTCAGTGGCGACTCCATTGTTCAGAATCTGTTGGTGACTCCACTGGTATGAAATGGAAAAAATCTTAGCTAAGAGGTATGCTTTCTGTGATTTTTCTGATATAGCCGGTTTTCCACATCCAGTGCCAACTATAAATGAATGGGGTGATTATCTTCCCAGATTCAGAGGAAGTAGGTATGATCATCCCGGTGAGCACTTATTCAATTTTCATGAATGCATGCTTGAACATGGCTTTGTTCATGAAGATGTCTTGATCAAGCTGTTCAAATTTTCTTTAGAAGGAAATGCTCGTGAATGGTGTCAATCCCTTCCTGCTGTTAGTATTCATTCTCTGAAGGATTTCCATGTGGCTTTCAATTCATATTATGAGAAGATTTATCCAGCTGATCTTCTTTTTCCTGAGTGTTGTCATGATCAGGAAGATCTGATTAGCCCTTTTGAAAACTTGAAAAATGATGATCAGATTGACAAACTAGAAAGTGAAACTGTTGAAATTGAAGAGGATCATGAGGGCAGCCTACAGGTTCAAGGTTTGCAGAGACTGGAAATTTGCAGCAGACGTGAAGAAGAGAAAAAAGAATTAGATCAGTTGTACATCATGCATGTTTCTTTGATTGAAGATGAGCAGTTTGTAGTTGACATGGAGATCGGTGGAAGCCATCAACAGCAGCATGTCAATCTTCAGTTGGAACAACTGCTTAAAGAGGTATTTCATTCTGATTTTTATGACCCTATTACAGACTTTTTGGAATCTATGAGCGGCATAAATATCAAAACATTTTTGTCAGACAAGGAACAATCTTGTTTCTGTTATCGACTATATTTCTGCATGATATGGTTTCCATCATTTGTTGGGTTAAGATCAAGAAGCATTTCAGGAAATCACTTTCTGACATGGCTTCATTGGAAGCATGATTTTACCTAATCTTGAGGCAGCAGTTGGTTAGAGTAGGAATAGATAGAAAATAAGCTCGTCATCGAGCATCAGATCATTTTCAGTTTAGTAGTTTGCAGCAGGAACTTGTGTCCAGCATTTTATTACAGTTTGAATAAGAAGGAGGTCCAGCTAAAGGCGTTAACAGAAAAGACATAAGCTGCCGAAAAGGTTTTTACAAGCAAAGTTAAAGTTTGGGTCCCGATCGTTTTCATGCCATTGCTCATCTGGAGTTCTTGTTCTGAGCCGAGTGGTCAATCAAGGAAGAGTATCAAAGCCCTGTTTCAATCATGATGACGTGCAACCTCCTGTTCCAAATGACTCGGATATCATATCCCTGAGAATCAAAATATCAAGGCTCATTTCTATTCTCTAGCATTCAAATCCAGTTCTGTTGAAACCCCTCATGCATATTTATTGAAGTCTCGAATTTATAATGTTGCACGATGATGTGTGGCTATCCCTTAGGTTGGTGTATTGATGGTTTATAACAAAAAGAATGACTCAAACCCCTGTTTTGAGTAAGTGGCACATACAGTTTCATCTTGTTCAGTTGCATATGAACACTAAATCTCTGTCTATCAAGTGTCAAGTATACCATACTCCTGGATTTTAGCCAAAATCCCAGTCAAACCAAATTGCTCCAGATTCATTAGTTATTCCCTGAGATTTGAAGCTTTGCCCAGCTGTTGTTACATGTTTCTGTTTCAAGGTTTCTCTCACCGATGGAAATGAAACTAGAGTGGCTTAGTGAATGAGAGTTCAGTCATCAATGCTAGGAACGAGTTGAGTTTGTCCGAATAGTAGAACTGCTGTATAACTCACAGACCTTCCTCTGGAGTCCTTTGTAACTCGACTTAAAGGAACTGTCTTTCTGTTACATTCATTATCTCCAGTTGCAGTGACAGGTCATCATCCAGCTCTATGATTGACAGTTAAAAGCTTCAGCTACGAATTAGGAATCATAAACGAGCCCCTTCTTTCAACAAATAACTGAGACTCCAAAGGAAGGGTATCTTTAATCAACTGAGAAGGTAGCTAACCCTCTGATTCGAGTTAAGAGGAGCTTGGCAAAACGTTAATAACACAGACCTGTAACAGAAAATTGGAGGAATTTTCTGTTGAAACCACGTGATCTTTCGGGGCCATTTCGGCGGCCTTCCCAAACTCCAATTTCAAATCTGAAAGCATCAGTGGAGAGCTTATGTTCTGTAGATCAAAATCGACTATTTGAACAGCCAAAATGGACATCGGACGGCTGAGAAAATCGATTTTTGCTGAAGGCGGTTTTTTTTGGAATTTTACAGGCTTTCAACAGCTAACTCGTGAAAACTGGCAGAAGGCTTAGCTGCTGAAAGCCTGTTTTCACAGATTGCTCAAGTTTTTGCCCAGATCGTGGATTTTCTCATTGAAATAGCGGAAGACCAGTCCAAAGAGATGGAACATCATCCATCTCAAGTTGTTGTGCGCCCAGCTAAGTTCACCGAGCCTTGGGAGGCTGCTATACTTCATCAACCACCGAGCTTTGAAGCAGATTGACACATCAGCAAGTGCCTGGATAAAAGACACAAGGGATGTGTCCACATCAGAGGCTTGTGTTGTCTGTATCAAGCTTCCAATTTCAAAATTTTGATACTTCTGTTCATGCCATGCACCAATCTTGAAACAGAAAGCATGATGAATATATTAATTTCCTCACTTGAGTTATTGCAGGTATTTCTTTCCTGTCATGCAAGTCTAATCAAACTGGAAAGAAGAAAAATTTTGCGTATTTTGAGCTGAGATGGAACAGGGGCAGTTTTCTAACAGAGCACTCAAGGATCACAGAGGGCGGTGTTCAAAGTTACAAGATGTATTGTCCGGGTATCAAAGGACTGTTTGGCAAAGACTTTAAAGAAGAGTGGAAAAAAATTCATGGAAGAATATTGGGGCACTCGCTTTATCTGATACGTCTATCAGATTGTTCAAAAAAGAGTTGCTTTGGCTCTTGCTCATCTAAAACATGATGACCAGAGAATGATCTTTATTGATAACAATGGTTTGGAAACACTACTTGGACTATACGAGACTGATTCAAGTTCAAATCAATAACATGATGGTGCTGTAGCATTGCATACTCTAGCAAAAAGGGGCTACTGCTGATTGTCCGATAGATGCTATCATTTCACCTCCAACACTCCAGGTATCTTTGGGAAGGCATTATGTTAACAGTCATACTCTGTCAGATGTCTAAACAATGCTGGAATAACTCAAGACAGGCTCCCGAAAATCATTTTGAAGTACCTAGCAGGGTTTTGACTGTGCATTACTCGATTGCTTTTTGTGTTTGGGCATATGAGGGACTTCTTCAGAAGCTTCTTCAAAGTAGAGCAGTCGACTCCAGAAGGGTATGTTTCACTCTGTTTTGTTTAATGATCATAGCTATGCACATTTTCTGAAAAAGACCAACTGAACTATGTTTCATGGAGGAAACAATTCAAAGGATCTGCAAGCAAACACTAGTGGAGATATACAATAGTAAAAAGCAGGAAATACTCCAAATTTTGTGCAACTGGTTGAAGATTTGATCCACTTTTTCAGTCAAGTTTTCCAGCAAGAGGATCAAATGTACAGGTAATCAAGATTCTTCAGTTTTGATTTTTGGGCAAGTTTATGTTTTTTGGTGGTTTAGGCGAGCCCGTGTGTGTGCTCATTAACCACCGAAAGGACTGAAGGACTCCATGCCCAATGCTAAAGGCTACTGAAACTACTAGGTTCTTGGTCACCTCACAGGGAGATGCCCATCCCAGTTGGAGCCAGATGTTAACTCCCAAAATAGCACCGTCATTTTGGTCAGGTTTTATGGTGGATTGTTAACTCCCAAAATAGCACCATTATTTTGCTAACTTGTCACAAAGGTTCGATTAGAGTTTTTGAATTGCAAATGGAAAAATGACACTTAAACTTGCAAGGAACTTTTCGATCCCTTCCTGAGCTCCAAATTAATATCTGACGACACCATTGGAAAGCTGAGATTCTCTAGATGTCGATCGATTATTTACATGTGAAAAATGGATTTCTTATGACCGAGAAATTCAATTTTGAAAATTTGTCCGCTTTCAACAGCACAAAAGGCAGAATTTTTTACCCGTTAGCTGTTGAAAGTGGCGCTTTCCGCAGCTAAGGAGCGTTTTTTCACAGGCTACGTGCTGTGGAAAGCCTGTAACGGCCAGTTTGTCACGATTTTCGCCCAGATTTGAATTTTTTGAATTAAAAGCAGATGAAAACGTTGGGATTAGACAGGTGGTGGATTATTCCAACAAATCCAAAGGCTATTTTGGGAAAGGCAAGTCAAAAAAGGAGTCTTTGGTCAAGTATGGTCATTTTTGAAGGCATAATTTTAGGGATGAATGCAACAGCTCATCAAATTCGAATTTGTGATCTTATGGAGGAGCCTTGGAAGGCTAGTCATCACTTCACCAATTGTTCAAACAGATTTAGGGACCAGCTCATAGTGATTATCCTCCTTTTTGGGTGTTATCCCTATCTTTTTGTAAATTGGTTTTCTTTACTATTTTTAGTATAACCAGATCCATGATTTGAGGATCTGANNNNCTGTTTGTAAAGGCTATAAAGCCTAAGAACTCAGACAGAGAGAGGGTTCAATCTTGGATACATTTGGCCTATGTACTTAGACTCTTATTTTGATATGAATCACAGTTTTCTTTTGCTACTAATATCAGATTTTCTCATGTGTTTCATTGCTCTGTAATTCGATTCAATTTAGCTCAGCTATTAAGAACTGTCATCTTCTTATTTGGCTCATGAATTCGAATTGAATGATCTCTTACTATCTTGTATGACCCTGCATGTTAATGTACTTGGTTATCTAGAGTAGTGTTCTTCATACCCCCTTCCAAATTACTGCATCTGATTATTAGTTTCTAAAAGCACTGGCTCATTCGAATGCATGATCAGTTGTTCTTCTCATTAGCCATTCTCAGTTATCCCATTGATCCACACACTTTCATTATTCATGATTTCTTAAGTTACCAAGCATCCTTAGCCTACAACCCTAAGGAGTTTCTTGGAGTGATAACACCAGCTACCTTGCATCTCTTAGTAAAAGCATGAGAAAAAGGGTCTAGGTACTAGATGCAGTTTAAATTGGGTACCAAACACAGAAAAGATAGTTTTCACAAGGAAGGAGAGGAGGCATAGAGTAGAAAGCAAAGGCTACATTGCGTAGTCTAAAGTCAAATTAAAATAGAAATATCAGATCTGAAGTGCCTCAGGACAAGTCACAAGTGAGTGTTTGGAGCATGTTGGCCCTTGGTTATGAAAGTTAGAGAAGAGCAAGGAAGAAAAGGAAAAATGCAAACTGCGCGGAATACATAGTGACTATTACTGGGTTGAAGTGAGCAAAAGAGAAGAATAGATGGAGTGAAGTAAGAGAAATAAATTCGTTGGACAAGGAGATCAAAGATGACAGATCAACAAGAAATAAGGATCGTGGACATCTCAACAAGAGGAAAAATCCACCATTGGATGCTTTGGAGAACCGCGCGAGAAGGAAGGAAAGACAGGCTGATGAACCCTTGAAAATGTGGGTCAAGTTGACCAAGGGTTTTAGACACCTAGGTTTCAACCTAAGGATGTTGTTGAGCTATTGTAATGTATAAATAGAGGTCTGAAGGACCTGGGATGGGTTGGTGTTATGATTGTTGTTGTTGTCTTTGTCACCATGTGATCGAGTGAGTAATATTGAGTGAGAGAGAAGTGTTGAGTACGAGAGCCTTATGTATTGTAAGATCTTCAGCTGGGTGAGAAGATCAACCTTATAGCATGGTGCACAGGGAGGGGAGGGATAGTGAGGAGAAGAGAAAAAATATTCTAGTTGAGAGCACACACAAGAACTGTATGCTTCATCTTAAGATATTATAAAGAACAGTTCTATTGATGTAGTCTTAGAGAGAGGGTGAACCATGTATATTTTGTGTTGTGTGTGATTGTTGCTCTGTTCTTTGTCATTTTGTAGATCATTATTGCATTACTGTGTTAGATCTGATAGATAGTTTTGCAGAGTAGATTTGAACTGGTAATTGATATATGAATGATGTATTGAGTTTGTGTTGCATCCACTTGATATCCCCTTAGTTGTAGACATCTATTTCCTACAACCCCCCGATATATGCTTTGGGTGAGACTGCATTTGCTTCGCAGGAATTGTTGAAAGGGCTAGTAATTAGGGTTTGTTGGTTCACTCTTAGAGTTGAACCCTAGGTCTGCCCCTATGCCAACATATATGTTGGGTACATGGTTGAGACAAGTAGTTGATGAGTTGGCACATACACGAGGTGTATAGTTGATGATGTTGGTACATATTGATGAGTCATAGTTGATGAGTAATTGACACATGATTGGTAAATACTTGGTACATGATTGGATGCACTTGTTTATGGTACATGTTGATTACAGATTGGTGCATGGTTGATGGACTTGTTTATGGTACAAGTTGATTACAAGTTGAGGTAATGGTTGATGCATGGTTCAGGTTTATTGGTACAATTTTACAGTGGTATATCTCACAATGATAGTGTGACAGTGGCTCCATCATTCTACTTCTACTTAAGGGCGGTTGGACGGGTCAAGGACAGGTGGTTGTATCCACCTTCTGGTTGTTTTCCAAGAACATAGGGTGTTGTAGCCTCCTTCTAGTTGTATCCATAGAATAGGTTTTTTGGAGATTCCTTCAGGTTGTAGCCTGAGAAACAAGGGGGTTGGATCCTCCTTCTAGTTGCAGCTGGAAAACAAAGGAATTTGGTGCTTCCAATGAATGCAATTCTTCAAGAAATATAAGAAAAAACATTATGTGGTTTTCTCCCGCTTTGGGTTTCTACGTAAAACATTGGTGTACTGTGTATGTGTATGATTGTTCATTTGTTCATTTCCTATTTACTCTGCAGTTATTGGATGATAATGATACATTGATATAACACTTGGATTATATGGTTAAAAAGGATTAAATTGCTCTATTATTGATTCACCCCCCTCTCAGTAATCCAAAAATTGTTATCAGAGCAGGTTCCTTCAGAAATTAGTTTAACCACTGAAAGGTAGATCATGGAGACATACAAATTGTATAAAAATGGAATACCATAGTTCAATGGACATAAGTATGCATTTTGGAGCATAAGGATGAAAACATATATACAGGCACAAGGATTTGAAATTTAGCAATCAATTGTAGATTGATACACAACACCAGCAGTTCCACCAACAAATGACAAAGCAATGAAACTTGGTCAGAATAATTCCAAATCCAAAAATGCACTTCTGAATGGTCTTAGTGAAATGGTATTCACCAAAGTTTCACATTGTAAATCTGCTAAAGAGGTTTGGGACAAACTTCAAATTATTTATGAAGGATATTCAAAAGTCAAAGAAGCAAAGCTTCAAACTTACATAGGTCAGTTCAAACAACTTAAGATGAAGGAATATGAGAATATTTCAGCTTAATTTTTATGAGTTGATGAAAGAGTAAATGAAATCATAAGATTGGGAGAAGAAATCAAAGAATCTATAATTTTTCAAAAAGTACTAAGATCTCTTCCTATGAGATTTAACCCCAAGATATAAACACTATAAGAAAGATCAGATCTAAACTCAATAAGCATGGATGAATTACATGGAATATTCACATCATATGAAATGAGAACTGAACACGAAAATCCATATATAAAATAAGGATCATTTAAATCATCCAAAAACTCAAATAAAAAGGGAAGAAAAAAGAAGAACATAGAAGTAGCAGTGATGTCTCAGAAGATCACGAAGACGTGTCCAACTTTGTCAAAAGAATGAACAAGGGAACCAACGGTAGGTATAGAGGTAAGATTCCTCTAATTTGTTTTAATTGTGATGGTATTGGTCATTTTGCTAACAAATGTCCTTATAATAAAAAGAGAAACGATGAAGGTTACTCAAAAGGAAAACAAACATATAAAGGAAAAAGAACCACAAAGAAAGTTTTCAAGAAAATATTATGCACCAAAGAAGACATCTCATCATTAGATGAAGATGAAGTCAGTGACAGTGAGACAGAAAGAGTTATATTCATGGCAGTAGAAGACTCTGATAAAGAAGGCCCCAAAGAACAATATGAAGAAGGTGAAGAAGAATATGAAGAAGTCAAAGAAGAAATTGAAGAGGCAGAAGTTAACTATCGAGAGGAATTAATGTGTGCCATAGAAGTTATCATAAGAGAAAAGAATAAAAACAAGAAACTACAAGAATAACTAGACAAGAAAGAACACACTCAAGAACTAGAAACAATGATCACAAATTTGAAGGTTCAAATAGAAGAAGATAAAATAATTGAAGTAACACTCAAAGAACAACTGGAAGAAAAAGACAAGATTATTGGAAATTTGGAAGCATAGATTGTCACATTAAGAAAGGATATTCAAAATCAAAATATCCAGAACAATTCAAAAGTTTTGGATGACATTATCAAAAGTAAAAAATCTCATCATGGCAAGTTTGGACTTGGATACAAGAAGACATAAAAATGATCAAGCTCTAAAACAACAAAGCAGTAAACATATCCAAAAATCTATGTAGAAACAATCAAGGGGGATAGGAAGATCTATAAGGAAGATTACAGGGACACTCCTCTACCAAGAAGATTCAGATTTCAGAATCAACAACCGACAGTTAGGCCTCAAGAAGAAGAATAATTTATAAGAGTACCTCCTTTTAGAATATCTCAAACTCCCAGGTATCAAACCATATTTTTTGGTTTATGTTATGCATGTAATATTTTTGGACAGAAAGTTGTGAATTGCAGATCTAAAAATAGGAACGCAAACAATTTTGAAAGTCATACACAAAGGAGTTATCCAATAAGGCCTAGTGAAACACAGATAAGAAGTTACAACAGGTTTGAATATTTGAGCACTGAAGTGGACTGTTACAAATTTAACAATTTTGGACACATGGCCAAAGATTTCATAATGATAGTCCCTCCTAGTGAACCGCAATAGAATAACAACAATCATAGACATGAACCTTAGAAAAGGACATGGATAAGAAATCATGATCAATATAGCAATGAAGAATGCACACTCGGTCTACGAGATAAGAAGAACAAACGTGGTTGGTATGTTGACAGTGGTTATTCAAAACACATGAGATGTGATATAGATAGGTTTGTTACATTACGAAAGGAAAGAGATGGATCAGTCTCCTTTGGTAATGATGATTCAACTAAAATCATTGGAAAAGAAACAGTCAGAATTGGGAACAAGAATACCAAGGCAGAAAATGTTCTACTAGTAGAAGATATGGAACATAATCTTCTAAGTGTGAGTCAAATGTGTGACCAAGGTCATAAAGTTACTTTTGATTTACAAAAGTGTGAGATAAGAAAATAATGTTCAAGAAAATTGATTTCTACAACTGCGATAACTTCAAGGAACATATATGTATTAAGTGAAATTGGAAATGAAAAGTGTTGTCTAGTAAAGGAAGATGAAAGTTGTCTATGGAACAAAAGAATGGGTCACATACATTTTGATAACCAACCAACACTTTATGCAAGCATTATCAACAAGGAAAGAAAACAAAGACCAGGTTCAAATCAAAGGAATATTCAATGACAAGACCACTGGAAATTGTGCATACTAATCTTGTTGGACTAAATACAACAAAGGGTTTAAAAGGTGAAAAATACTTTATCTTATTAGTTGATGATTATACAAGAATGACTGTAGTTTTCTTTCTCAAGAATAAGTCAGAAGATTTTGCAAACTTCAATATCTACAAGGAAATGGTTGAAAATGAAATGGATTCAAAAATCAAATGATTGAGATATGATAATGGAGGGGAGTTCACTTCAAAGGAATTTATGGACTATTGCAACAGTAATGGAATAAAAAGGCAATTCTTTGTTGCTAGAACACCTCAACATAATGGAGTTTTTGAAAGAAAGAACAAGACAGTACAAGAAATGGCTCGAACAATGCTAATGTATTCCAAATTGACAGAAATATTTTGGACACTAGCAGTGCATACAACAGTTCACATTCAAAACAAAGTCATTCTCACAAACAACACTGAAAAAACTCCCGACGAGCTATGGAAAGGAAGACCAACAAATGTGAAGCACTTCAGAGTTTTTTGAAGAAAATGCTTCATCAAAAGAGAAGATCGAAAAATGGGAAAGTTTGACCCTCGTGTGGACAAAGGAGTACTTGTTGGTTACTCAAGTACAAGGAAACTCTACAAGTGTTACAATCTAAGATTGGAAAAAGTTGTAGAAAACATCAACGCAACAATTGATGAAACGGGCAGACTAGAATCAAAGGAAGATGAAAATGAATCAATGGAACAACTTTTTGAAGAAGAAGAAAAAAATGAAAATGAAGTAGAAGAGGAAGATGAAGAGAATTCGAAAGAAGTAGAAGACCAAGTTCAGCAAGTGCCTCCAAATACACCTAGAAGACGAGTATAGAAGAATCATCCTTCATATTAGATTATTGGAAACAAAGACACAGGAATTGAGACTAGAAGAAGAATATGTTCACCAGAACAAACACACCTAGCACTCACATCTACGATTGAACCAACCTATTTTGAAGAGGCCGGCAAGGATGCATTTTGGAACAAGACCATGGATGAAGAATTGGATCAAATAGAGAAAAATGACACTTGGGAATTGGTTCCAAGACCAAAGGATAAGAATGTGATCGACACAAAGTTGGTATACATAAATAAATTGAACAAATATGGGCAGGTTACAAGGAACAATTCTAGATTGGTATATAAAGGATATGCATACGTTGAAGAAAGCGAATTTGAAGAGACATTTTCCCCAGTTTCCAAAATGGAAGCAATCCGATCACTTTTAGCTTATGCATGCTCAAAAAATATTAAAGTGTATTAGATGGATGTAAAATAATTTTTTTTGAATGGGGAACTTGAAGAAGAATTCTACATTGAACAACCATAAGGATTTCATAGAATGCAGACAAAGTGTGCAAATTAAATAAGGCCTTGTATGGTCTAAAACAGGCTCCTAGAGCATGGTACTCTAGACTGGATAAATATATACAATAGGAAGGGTTCATAAAAGGAAGTGCAGACATCAACCTCTACATCAAGGTAAGTCAAGATAATATTTTATTAATTTAAGTTTATGTTGATGATATTATTTTTGGTAGTGATGATGACAGGCTAAGCCAACAATTTGCAAGGAATATGCAGAATGGATTTTAAATGTCATTACTTGGAGAACTATCCTTATTTATGGGAATTCAGATACATCAAAGAAACCAATAAATTTTTATTTCTCAAACCAAGTATATCATAGAAATGCTAAAGAGTTTCGGAATGGAAGATTGCAAACCAGTTGCAAGTTAAGCAAAGATGATGATTCAAAGTCTACAGATTAGAGGCAATATAGGTCAATGATTGGTAGCCTATTATATGTGACAACATCCAGAACAAATGTAATGCAGGAAGTTGGATAGGTGGCATGATTTCAAGCAACACCAAAGGAATCACATGTATTAGCAGTGAAGAGAATTTTCAGATATATCAAAGGAACAAAAGAGTTTGGATTATGGTATCCAAAATGAAAGGATATATCACTTATTTCCTACATAGATGTAGATTGGGTAGGTTGTATTGATGATCGACGAAGCACCTATGGAGCATCGTTCTACTTGGGTGAGTGTTTAATATCATGGCTAAGAAATAAACAATCATCAATATATCTATCTACAACCAAGGCAGAGTATATTGCAGCAGCAAAATGTTGTACGCGAGTTCTTTGGATGAAACAAACTTTGACAGATATACAGGTTGAGTATGATGAGCCCATTCCAATCTATTGTGATAATAAAAGTTCCATCAATATCTCGAAGAACCCGGTGTTGCACTCCAATATGAAGCACATTCCAATCAAGTATCACTTTCTACAGGAATAGGCTACAGAAAAGAACATCAGAGTTGCGTATGTGGGCACAAAAGAACAAGTGGAAGATATCTTTACAAAACCACTTCCATGGGAAGCCTTTGAGTATCTTTGCCAAAGAATCAAAGTTATTTCTACTCCAAAATGAATGTTTTTGAATGATTATATTATATGTCTTAGAAGTACACAAGGAAGCACTATAAATAGGATAGTTCAGTCAGGGGGAGAAACCCTAGATGGAAAGATGACTTTGACATTGATGACAAAGGGGGAGAGATTCATCAGATGTAGAAGACAAAAGCATGGTTCTAGAGGGAGAAATAGTCACAAAGATGCAGAGGAAAGAGGCATGTTTCTAGGGGGAGCATGAGTGATATGAATTTCAGTATTGCATTAGAGTGTTTCCATCAATTCCAAAGGGGGAGATTGTTGATTAAGGTTGGTTGTCATTGATGTCAACCCTTGAACAAAGTATGGTAGATAATTCCAATAGCACAAAGGTTTGGGTAATAGCACAAAGGTTTGGGTAATGGACCCAAGGTTGTTTCATGTATAATGGTATGAGTTTTAATATATTTGAAGGTAATACTATTCTATATGGATAGTACATGCCATGCCATTTTTGGTGGTATGTGGAACGTCACACAACTCCTCACGGATTTAGAGTTATGTCCTTACGAAGTTAAAGGACCCTCATATGTTGGCTTGAAGCCCCAAAAGGTCAAATAAGTCAAAGAGATTGCAAAGAATAAATTATTATTTAAATGATAAACTAAAGTGTCATAGTTAAGAAGGATTATTTAAATAATAAAGTGATGTGACAAAATCAAAGAAGATTATTTAAATGATAAAGTGAGGTGACAAAGTCAAGGAGGAGTATTTAAATGATAAAGTAATGGAGAAATTTCTAATTATGGAAAATGGTTAACCCTAAAAATGATGAAAATAGGTTAAGTGACCTATAAATGCGTTAAGTGACCTAGAAATGGGTGAAGTGACCTAGAAATGGGTTAAGTGACCTAGAAGATGGACAGTATAACTAAGAGACAACGATCTCTCATTTAAACATCACACTTGAGAATATTGAATATCTATAGGTTAATGAGGTAACCAAAGGATATCTCAGCCAAATATTAGAGGGAAGGTGAAGAAAAGAAGGCCGTAATTCAAGGGAGGATAAATTCTTTTGATGATGCTTTCTAAGGTATGTTATTTACAGATCATCTCACCATTTGCGCAATAACATTTTCTCTAGAATGATTCATACCATGAAATTGATAGTCCATTAAAGAAACATATCCAAGTATCTATGGTAAAAAATTAATCTTTTGGGTCATTGTAGTTTTTGAGTTACACTCCGTGGAAAATAGGGTTTTTGGCTAGTCCTGAAACTAGTCTAAAACATGTGTTTTGAGTAAAAACGTCATAACTTCTTAATAACAGATACAAATTTAGTAAGAATTTTTTTTTTGGTTAGAGTACAGTCTGTAGTATTCTGTGTAACATTTTTAGATCGATTCAACAAAAATTCCGTGTGGGGCATGCTCTACAAGGTCTCTCTCTAGAATAAGCCAGAATTTAGCAAGGTATGCCATTTTTGCTATACATCCTTTTCTGAGAAGTTCCAAGTAGTAAAACATGGAAGAATTGCATAAAAAACACTAAAGAACATTTTGTGTCATTTTCTGATCTGTATTCATTACAGGTACATAGTTATGATTATTTGAACTTAGGGTTGTTGACTAATCCAAAACTAGTCATGTGAGACTAAAGACAAGTTTGATGAAAATGCTAGTCTCTTGTCGTTAAAGTTGAGGAAGGTTTGAAGGTATGTGATCATATACAAAAGGTATATTACTAAGTTAGAAATCATATTTTTATGATGAAATTAATGAGGGATTTTGGTTAAGGTACATGTTGGGTACATGTTGATGAGTTGGCACATACATGAGGTGTATAGTTGATGATGTTGGTACATATTGATGAGTCATATTTGATGAGTAGTTGACACATCATTGGTAAATACTTGGTACATGGATGGATGCACTTATTTATGGTAGAGGTTAATTACAGGTTGTTTGGTACATGTTGGTGCATGGTTGATGCACTTGTTTATGGTACAGGTAGATTACAGGTTGAGGTACAGGTTGATGCATGGTTCAGGTTTATTGGTACAGTTTTACAATGGTATATCTCATAGTGATAGTGTGAAAGTGTTTCCATCATTCTACTTCTACTTCAGGGCAGTTGGACGAGGCAACGATAGGTGGTTGTATCCACCTTCCAGTTGAAGCCGGAGAACATAGGGGGTTGTACCTCCTTCTGGTTGTAGCTAGAGAATAGGGGAGTTGGAGATTCCTTCAAATTGTAGCTTGAGAAACAAGGGGGTTGGAGCCTCCTTCAAGTTGCAACTAGAAAACAAAGGAAGCTGGTGCTTCTAATGAATGTAATTCTTCAAGACATATAAGAAAAAACATTCCTTGGTTTTCTCCTTCTTTGGATTTCTACCTAAAACACTAGTGTATTGTGTATGTGTATGATTGTTCATTGTTTAATTGCTTATTTACTCTACAGTTATTGGATGATAATGAGACATTGATATAACACTTGGATTATATGGTTAAAAAGGATTAAATTTCTCTATTATTGATTCATCCCCCCTCTCAGTAATCCAAAAAAAGGTGTAGGGAAAGGATCATGGAGACATGCATCATTCAACTTTATCAAGTCCACACAAATCCATATACCTCTTGTCTTCTTGTTATTAATCACCATAGGGCTAATCCACTCAGACTCTTCAACACTTTCAATTATCCCCGCTTCCAACATCTTATATAATTCTTCTTTCAACTTTTGTTTATATATGGGGTTCAACCTATATGGTCACTACTTAATTGACTTAGCCTCAGGTTTCAATGGAATTTCCATATCTACTAATTCACCTGCAATACATTTTATTTATGAAAACTTTGTTGCAATAAGTCTTGATATTTTCATAATAGTTCTATGACATTTTTGATTATCTCTTTGTTACATTAATCGCCAATATGTGAAAATTTTGGATTCTCTTCTATTCCAATGTTTACTTTGTGCATATTTAGTGGTTGTGTGTAATATATCGAGTCCAATTTCAGTCCTTCAGCTGCTTTCTCACCTTCTGACTTGGTATCTACAGGTTTTATGGGTCTTCCTCCTCTTGTTCTTCTCCAGTGACACGATAACTTTCCAATGCCTCTAATACTGTCATGGGTTTCCTTTTCGCAGTCCACCCTGGGACTGGTTCATCCAATATGAAGATTGTGCTCTTAATCAATTGTAATTATATATCAACTGTAGGTGCCTCATCTTCAAAACTAAAGGTGACTGTAAAATTTCAGACCAAATCATCCAAATTCATTGTACTTCTACACACTTCTAATTCAATGTACCAATTCTTTGGGACAGTGTCAAACATATGTATAAAAAAGTGTACCCATTCTTTCTTAGGTACTTTATTCCATGTTGCAACACACTAATCAACATGTTATGTTGGGTTGGTTAGGATATTATACTTATGTATAGAAAAGTGTACCTCTATTCCAAATATTACCTATAATATCCTTCTACATTGTTTCCACTTCTCTATTTGGTCTTTGTGAACACCCTACCATCTAGATGGATTCGCCTTTAATGCTACATCTAGGGCCAAAAACCTTTGTTGCTCGGGTATCTACAACTCAAACTATTTCATAAATGTGTTAATATCGGTTATTCCAATATACTTAGGGGGTCATGTACCTCTGATCCAATCCAATGAAGATACTAGGTAATCTGTGTGCACATCCTTATGGATACTTCATTCAACCATTGCTGCCAATTTTACAGTGCTTCATCAGAATCTGATGTGCAAGAGATATAATTGAGCCAAATTATCTCACCATACTTAGTGTGATCAACATAATCTTCCATCCTTGAGTTCAACTTATACATATTTTCCAGTCCTCGAAACTCAAATCCTCCTCTTGTTGGCTCTACATAATGTTGTCCTTATGTAGGGTCTAATGGCATTGTAACCTTCAAATCTCCAACTTTAAAAATCATCTATCTTTTCTTAAGTTCAATGATTTCTTGGTTTTCATATGCCCATTCGAGCCCTAATAACATGGGATAAGGTTTAATATCACCTTCTATCTCGATGACCTCGAAATATGCAACACTGCACAGTCCATCTATGTTAACTTTAACACCCATCAACCTTCTAATCGAGATGATCTTATGTTGATTTGCAAGTCTTAACTGAATCAACGATCACACCATCTTGGGCTTACCCATAGTTTCCCATGTTTTTCTTGGAAGTACATTAACATCATAACCCAAATCTAAAATAATGTTACTCATCTCATATTCCTCGATCTGCACATTGATCTCGAACTCTCTGTTTCTCCTATTTTTGCACTATAACTCATTCAATGCTTTTTGTGTGATAGGAACTTCTAGTGCACCCTAATCGACTATACTATGCAAATTATTCAAGGCATATTCATCTTTCATTAACTCTAAGAAACTTTCCAAAAAATTATTTGATGTACTTACCTTTCCCTCTGGCTTATTTGGAATGGATGAATCATAGGATGGTAGAATATAATATACTTGTGCAGATGGTGTTGATGCTCCCACATCTGATTTGATCAACTCCTATCTCGCATACTTGCATGTCTCTTTCTCTTTTTGTGGATTAAACCATGGAATAGGTTTTGGTACCTTTCAGATCAACTGTTCAATATGGTATCCAATATATGTCGCACCATGGCATGTTCTAGTTCCTCTGTGCATCACAGTGTTTACCTATGGATGATCAATGCACAGTTCTTCTGCAATCATCTATGTGTTTTGGTTCTGCTACTGATTCTTCTTTGGATTTGGAACTTGGGCTTGATTTTTGTGCTCTTGCAATTTTTGTATCAAATATGGATAATCTTTTGTCACATGATCCAATCTCTTGCAATATGTACATGTTGTGCATGGGTTTGAAAAATCCCATGCATAGTTCTCTAGTTGGTTACATTTATAATAGGTAGCCGACTCTCTACCACTTTTTCCAAAACCTCCTCATCCTTGACCTATGAATCCACCTCTTCCTTCTTGATTAGGACCTCTAGGTGTATATAGTTGATAACTCCCATCTATATTGTCATCCCCTTCTATCTGATATGCATTTGCAAAGCTATCAGAAGTGTGCTCCCTCATCAAATCAAATGAGTGGCAATTTCTCTCATCATGTTCTATTGATTTATAGAAAATGTAAAATAGGCTCTTAACATTGGTTTTGTACTTATTCAGTAATGGAAAACTTGTAGGATGATGTCCTCTCATTTTACATATCTTGAAATATTCTCCTCCTCTTGGACCCAGTGGAATTGGATGTTAATTTTTCAAAATCCCAACCCAGTTTCAGTCTCACTGAATTTTCAACCAAAGTTAGATGCCAAATTCAGTTTTAGCACTGTTTCAGCATATGTTACATCACTGTTTCAACATATGTCACAGCGGTGTTTCAGCATAAGTTACAACACTGTGTTTCAGCATATGTTACAACACTGTGTTTCAGCATATGTCACAGCAGTGTTTCGGCATAAGTTACAGCACTGTGTTTCAGCATATGTTACATCACTGTGTTTCAACATATGTCACGGTGGTGTTTCAGCATATGTTACAACACTGTGTTTCAGCATATTTTACAGCACTGTGTTTTAGCATATGTTACAACACTGTGTTTCAGCATATGTTACAGCACTGTGTTTCAGCATATACTCAGTGGTGTTTCAGCATATGAAACAACGATGTTTCAACATATAAAAACTTAACAGAAAATAAACTTCATAACTAAAACATGAGGATTCTTAACATCGTTTTCAATGCAGAAATAAAATATCAGCAATATGCAAAACTCAGAAAATATAGACCAGAAATAAAATATCAGCAATATGCAAAACTCAGAAAATATAGACACAAATATATTTGGTCTAACTTTGACCCTGGAAAAACCCACAAGGGGAAAACTAGTGAGATAGGGCTTTGTATTATTTATGAGCTTCTAAGAAATTATTTTACAGCATATTCATCTTCAGATATTTTCAAAAACTTATCTGGACATTCCTGTAGCTTTGCTCCTCGATTTCTAAACCAGAAATCCATACAACTGTATAGTTGTCCCAGCAATTAATGTTGTACGGACTGTCACGAAATTCATGCCAAAACTCTGCTAAGATTCAATTTTGATGCCACTAAATGCTATTCGGAAGCCTTGGAATGCATGCCAATACTCCCAAAAATTGCAGTTGTTGTCTCTTTTCTTCAGTGAGATCGGAA
>CBVK0103285610.1:0-11867 GCA_900067695.1 Picea abies
TTAAAACACATTGAACCAAGATTTATCGGAGATTGTATTATGATGTTGCAACTTCCATTTGAAATACAATGAGGAGCAAAGGAAGGTTTTCATCACCTTATGCCTACAACTCAACAACATGTTTGTGGAGATACCCTAAATATTTTCGGGCACAAGGACCAACATTTTCAGTGATGCATAGCTTATGACTACTACTCATCCACTTCTACCTAGATGAAAGTTATATCGACATCTGAAATTGCAACGACACACTTTATCCCTGATTTTTTTTTTTACTTTAAGGAATTGGTCACATGTTGTGACAAGAACTATATTCTGAATCAATGGATTGTCCATATGGGTGACATTTTCCAAATATCCCTATCGCCTAAAGTATGTCGAAATATGTTAACACTTCCCAACCCAATGCCTACTTTCAAGGGCAAGATTTGCAAACAGTTATTAAAGAAGCATGGAAATGAATTAGACCTCTTGCTGAAGTTATTATAGGACCCAACGTCGGCTCCCTAGGACATGGCCATATTACAGGTTAGTGCATGTAAAAACCTTTTTCATCAAATTGCATGGCTTTTTAGGAGGACAACGAGACAAGAAAGTGAAACCAACATCTCTCAGATGATTCTGTATATTTTATATTTTACGGTCAAGAAAAAAACCATCTTCCATTGCCACAAGCTAATTTCCATTCAAATCTCTTCCCAGTTATTGCAATACAAGAGGTAAAATAAATTCTCTATGCCATCTTATTTAATTTTCGTCGTGCCAAATTGTTATCCATTTCCTGGACTATCTATGTGTAGGAAGATGAACTCTGAATTTGACCTAGTAACGTTTTCGTGCCAGAAATTATGGAGACATGATGCTTGCCAACAATTTTATAAGGTCTTCAATTATTTTGTTTCAGTTTTTAAAGCATTGATATTTGGAAGGTATTTTCCCCGGTTTTCTGGCCAGTCGACAATCTTCCTGGATAGGAAGGGCACAATAGAAGAAATGGAGAACTATAATGTTATAAGGATTTTCGGGTCTAAACAAAATGCTTGCTTCCTTCCATGTCACATATCTGGTACAATGTTTTTTGCTGGAATAAAAAGGGAGTACATCTGCTGGTTGCATTTTTTTCATGAAAAAAGGAAAGGAAAATTCATGTCTATGCCTTTGAAAGTCCGGGATATCATGGTTAGGAACCACTTCAACATGTCTTTCACTTACACTATCCTGATTTGACTCTGTACCAATACCAATGATTCACATGCGTAGAATCGAAAAGGCCTGGGTGAAAAAAGTGCCCAATCCCCGACTCCCACAGCCAAGACCACAGCATCTCATGGAAACACTCCAACGAATTACCCAAGTAACAAAGTCACACACAGTTATTCAGGCAAAGGAGAAGATAAGAACCCTCCCTCCAACAAAATTGAAAGTTGTCACAAGATTCCCGCTGGAAAAAAACAGAAAACAATAGTCTAAGAACAAGAGGGACCGAGGGAAGAAATTGATATGTACAATCTCTCCCTCGAAGTTATGGAACTAGAAATTGACATTGAAAAAATGTTCCCTGACGACAATCACCTAGAGAGCACTGCTCCTCACAATATTGGGATGGAAATACTTGGCATAGATACATTGGACGAAGAAGAGTCTTTTTCATTTTAGAGCACTGTTTGTGACAGTGAATCAAAAAAATTGATTATTGAAAATATAGATGTAAAGAAAAAGAAAGGGACATCTCGTTCAGAGTTCAACCTACTCAACATGCACCCTTCCTAGATATCCAAGATGCACCGAGCAACTGGAGATGCTCTAGAAAACTCTATTAGCAGCTTTGAAACAAAAAAACCTCATGTTAAAGATGCGAATCAAAGAATTGGAGGCAACTCTAATGCCTCTTCCACTATTTACTACTCCTTTGGAAATGGTCGGGTCCACCACACTTGCGCCAAAGTTAAAAGGATCAACAAGCCTTCTCACATCTGCCCGAGACTACGTGGAAAAGAATATAAACAAAAGAATGGAATTAATAACAAAAGCTTGGGAGATGTTAAAGAATATGGTCTCTTTTGGAACAAGAGCACATTCTTTTCATGAGTATCTGTGAGAAAATCTCAAGAACGAGCAAGGTTTTTATCTTGATCTAGTTTTACCATTTGGTGTTGAAGTTACCGGTATGACGGAATACAGAAGAAGACAGGAGGATCTTCTTTCCCTGGATTGAATAGACCAGCTAAATGCATGATGGAAAGAAAAGGTAAAGAACCTGATTGGTATTGTTTAAGAATGTAGCTAGACCATATCTAAAAGAGACAAACTATTCAAGAAGCTAATTGAGATAGATCTAGCTAGAAAAACCAATGAACTCCAGGACCTGAGATTGATATTAAACTCGTTGTTTTTAACCAAGCAAACATTTTATGATCAAGTTCATATCTATAAAACACTGCCATTTGAAAATTTATATGGCATTCTTGAATATGGTGAAGATGACGTGAAAACTTGGCTAGTCGGTTATGCAATTATAAATAAAAATATTCAAGAAGCATTGCACAACTTGTCTATTTATCTAAGGGACTTGGAAAGTGAACTCTTCAATATAAAAATCCGGCATGAAATGAACATGGCGCCCATGAGGAGCTACATTGAAGAATGGTTGAAAAAGGTTGTCGACCAAATTACCAATGAAGGTCAAAGCTGAGGAAATCCATAAAAGTACATCGGCGATGAAATGACAAGGCATGGGACACCATCATACTAAGATGATACTGATTACATTCTTCTATCTTCATCCACTTATTCTAACAAAACTTTAATCTAGATCTGACAATTTTCTCTTTCTTATTGCGAGGTTTTGCTATTTTCCATCGTCAAATTTCTTCTTTATACAAACTTCATTCTTGTACATCTTTGCTTTGTAGTCCACGATAGTCCCAATCAGAGTCATTCTGGAAAACACATTTTTTATTTCACAGAATATGTATTGAACTATAGTTTTTTTTTGCAAATTCGAAGACAACTCTTTTTGGGAAATATTCTCAAATGTATTTTGTGACCTAGTTTATCTAAATATAAATATTTGGGGTTGTTCTATGTTGATATTCAATGCTTGGTGTTGTTATTTGGAATTTTTATTTCTTCATAAAATTAACTCATTTTGCTGTACATGTTCCTATTCTATATTGTGCATGTATTGCAGCTTCCTATATTTTAGAATATTCTTCGATATACAAAATGTAAAGTCATATATTTGTTTCTCTGTTCCTTGTAGGTTTGAGCAAAAAATTTTGAGCCCAAAACACCATTCAAATTCGAACATGGTTTACATTTGGACCACAAAGAATCTAGTAAGATACATTGATATGGATACATTTTAAATAAACATAAACAAAATCCCTTTAAACTTGAACCTGACTTTCTCATGCTCCTAGATTGTCCGCGGTTTGATTGGTTAGCAGACCGTCAAATCCTCATTTCCATCTATATCTTCACATCAGGAACTCGACCGATGACCATCCCTTTCAACACTTGTCCAAATATCTCACTACGACGTCCCAACTTAGCGCTATCACATTATTATCCCGCGTGTTCCGTTTTATACATCTTGCACTCAACATTTTTTTCATATACATATTGCACCCAACAATTCCGTGATAAAAGATAAAAGTATAGAAGATGAAAAAGAAGGGTAAATATATTCACATCTATGATAGATATCCCATTTGCTTGCAAGATATTTTCTGCATATTTCTGGAGAAGTTATATACTTATTGCATATGCTTGGAAAGAAGTGCGAAGGTGGAGGGCATAAAAATACCCATGGAAAGCGGTTGAATGGGCTTCAAAATAGGGTGGCAAGGGATCCCTAGGACACGTAAGGCCCCGACTATCAAATTGTATATATCGGAACATTTCAGTGCAAAATGTGTAACACGAAAAGGGTGTTCCTTCCATCCTTAATTCAAATTCATTCTGCGTTCACTAGTGACAACTCAGTGCACAACTTTGCGCGACTTAACATTATTTATTTCTTATGCCCACCTTGTTCCGTGATATACATGTTGCACACAACACTTCCATGATATAAATTTTTCACCAAACACTTGCGTCATTTACAATTCGACCCCGGTTATAGAACCCGCCTACCTGGGAATCCGCGATCTGAAAAGTGGCTAGGCATTGAATGGCTAACGGTCGAAGGGAGTGACTGTATAAAATCACGAGAGAAAATTTGAATGGGTGTGTCCGCTAGCGTGCATTGAGACATTTTTGGAAAAATGATTAAGTAACGAGAAAGAGATAGTAGAGTGGAAAAACAAATGAGAATTTCGTTGAGTATAGAAGAGGGAAAAGAAGGTCTGATATATTCAAATTTGCAATTGATAATCCATTTCCTAGCAAGATATTTTATGTATGTCTCAACTGCGGAAAGCGGTCAGACGAGCTTCAAAATAGGGTGACAAGGGTTCCCAAGGAGACGTAAGGCCTCGCCTGTCAAATTGTATATATTGAAACATTTCAGTGAAAAATGTGTAACATGAAGAGGGTATTCATGCCATCTTCAATTCAAATTCATTCTGCTTTTACTGGTGACAACTCAGTGCATAGGTTTTCTTATTGGTAGTCACAACCAAAAAACCTTCTCAACAATGATTTACGGGAGCCCAATTGACCCTCGGGTTGGCGCTATTATAGATCTTGCACCCAAAACTTGCGCCATCTACAGTTCTTCCCTATACATCTTGCACCCAAAACTTCCATGGTCTACAATTCATCCACATATTGAAACATGGTTTGCATTTCGACCATAAATAATCTATTAAGATACATTAATATAAATACAATTTAAATAAATATATTTAAACTTGAATCTAACTTTTTTCGAACTCGTTGATTGGTCCTATATCGTCACATCATGAGCTCGATCGACCACAGTTCCTTTCAACACTTAGTCAATTATCTCTCCGCAGGGTTGCGACTTTGTAATGTTCCTGACTTGGCTAGTCTAGGAAACGTTGCTAAGGTGTGTGTAGGATCAAAGGTTTACAACATATAAATGATAATACAAATAATAAACGCGACAAAGGACTACAAAGTTTGTATTATGATATCTTTGTGGATTACAAAATGGCCGTATGCAGCTGGATAAACTGACAATACTCGACTAGATCAACAGATAAAGGATCTTAGCCGGAATACAAATAAGCAAATGTTGCTGAATAAAATAACAACACTCGGCTAGATCAAAAGACAAAAGGATCTTAGTTGGAATACAAATAAGCAACTAAAAGATAATACCCAGAATATGGGAACACTGCAGAATCAATGAAGAATGATGGAAGACCTGGATGATCTTCTCGGTGACTAGGGTGTGTCTTTCAACAACAAAATCAACCAACTGGTGTCTTCCTCCTGGAATACACTGAACTATCTCCCCTGAGATGCGCCTCTTCTCCTCAATGACAAGTCATAATCTTCATAATGATGAATTAGGTCACTGACCCTTCCTTTATAGCTTTCCAAAACCCTAAATCATGCTAAAACCCTAATTCACTATTGACTTCCAAAACCCTAAATCACTGTTGAAACCCTAATTCACTGTTGACTTCTATTTTTAGCTCATAATAACTTAAAAGTGCTTTTAACCCTTTTTAGCTCAATGTCACTTTCCGAATATAACACCTGTGACTGGAGTGACCTCTTGTAACTCTGTTTACCCCTCTTTGGACCTAGATATAGTCTAATGGGGCGGTTTAGACCATTAAGCCTCCTCTCTGGAGTTCCTATTTGAAAAGGGACATTACAGTCCTCCCTTCCCGAAATTGCTTGTCCTCAAGCAATACCAGTCCAGGGTGCTGCAACACCTGCTCTCTCTCCCAAGTAGCATCCTCTACTAGAAGCCCTCTCCATCTGATCAAACACTCTCTGATGACCTTGATCCTCAGTTTCCACTCCCAAAACTCCAAAACCTCCTTTGGAACTAACTCCGATCGTCCCTCCTCATCCAATGGGGGAAGCTCCTTTGATGTGCTAATGAATTGTCCCACTACCTTTTTTAGGCAAGACACGTGGAACACGTTATGAATCTTACTCCCCTCTGGAAGCTCTAGCTCGTAATCAACCTCACCTACTCGACATATGATCCACTCATTATATTACTGAAATCGTACCTGAAAAGAGTTCTTATTCGTCCAAGCAGCCTGAAAAGAGTTTTGAATCACTTAACAAGGTGACTGACGCAGTCTAGTCATTTGGAAAGGGACATTACAGTCCTCCCTTCCCGAAATTGCTTGTCCTCAAGCAATACCAATCCAGGGTGCTGCAACACCTGCTCGCTCTCCCAAGTAGCGTCCTCTAATGGAAGCCCTCTCCATCTGATCAAACACTCTCCGATGACCCTGCTCCTTAGTTTCCGCTCTCGGAATTCCAAAACCTCCTCCGGAACTAACTCCAATTGTCCCTCCTCATCCAACGAGGGGAGCTCCTCTGATGTGTTAGTGAATTGTCCCACTGCCTTTTTTAGGCAAGACACGTGGAACACGTTATGAATCTTGCTCTCCTTTGGAAGCTCTAGCTCGTAAGCAACCTCGCCTACTCGGCGCATGATCCTGTAGGGACCATAAAATATAGGCTTGAGCTTTTCGGCTCCACTCTTCTTCAGAGATGACTGTCTGTAGGGTTGGAGTCTCAAGAAAACCAAATCTCCAACCTCAAAGCTGCGCTCTATCCTGTGCCTGTCCGCGCTTATCTTCTGTCGGTTTTGCGCTGTCTGCAAGTTCTCTTTCAACAATTTGAGAATCTCCTGACTCTCTATGATCCAATCCTTGGCCTTGGGAGCTCTACTCTCCCCAAAGACCAAGTCGACCAAAGTGGGAGCATCATATCCGTATAATGCTCGGAAGGGTGTCATACCAATGGACACGTGGAAGGTGGTGTTGTAATGTTCCCCTAAATGTAACCACTTTACCCACGTTCTCTGTTGTCCTCCTACATAGTTCCTCAAATACCCTTCAACCCACTTGTTGACAATCTCGGTCTGCCCATCTGTCTGAGGGTGATAGCTGGTGCTAGGTGTCAACTCTGTCCCCACCAACCGAAACAACTCTCTCCAAAATGTCCCTATGAACCGACTGTCCCTGTCACTGATGATGTTCTTCGGCAACCCATGAAGTCTGAAGACCTCCCTGAAGAAAAGCTCGGCTACCTGAATTGCGCTGTACTTTGTCGGTATGGCGTAGAAGTGAGCAAACTTGGTCAATCTGTCGACCACTACATAGATGCAGTCCTTACCCTGGACCTTGGGTAGACCGGTGATGAAGTCCATAGATATACTCTCCCATTTCTGCTCTGGAATGGGGAGTGGCTAAAGTAGCCCTGCTGGAAGAGCATGCTCTGACTTGTTCTGCTGGCAAATCACACACTCACTGACGTGTCTCATAACGTCTTGTTTGAGGCCCTTCCATGAGAACCTCTCTCGGATTTGTCTGTAGGTTTTGAAAAACCCCTGATGGCCTGCTAGAGGTGAATCATGAACTGCGGTGAGGATTTTCTTCTTAAGCCCTGAATCTGGCACCAAGTAGACTCTATCCTTGTAAAATATGACATCGTCAATGACCCTATATCGGTCATCCTGTATCTGCCCATCCATCACCTCACAAGCGAACTTGTTCTTGGAATATTCCACTAACAAGTGGGATTTCCAATCTGCTGAAATCTCCATCAAAGAACATGCCACAGGTCTCCTCGATAGTGCATCGGCCACAATGTTCTTCTTCCCCTTGACATACTCTATGTCAAAGTCGAATGCCTGTACCTTCGTCACCCATTTCTGTTGGCGTTCACTGAGGTCCTTCTGCTCAAGGAAATATTTCAAACTGTTGTGATCGGTCTTGACCATGAATTTGCTGCCCACCAAATATTGTCTGAACTTGGTCAAGGCATGCATGATTGCCAACATTTCCTTGTCATAAATGGAGTACAACCTCTCAGGTTGACTAAGCTTTCGGCTCTCGAATACAATGGGGTGTCCTCCCTGCATCAAAATTGCACCGATCCCTTCGCCGGATGCGTCACACTCTAGTACAAATGGCAGGGTGAAGTCTGGTAGTGCCAACACTGGACAAGTGCTCATGACTTCCTTCATGTGATCAAAGGCTTCCTGTGATTTCTCGGTCCATATGAAGGCCCCATGCTTGGTAAGATTTGTCAGCGGTACTCCAAGCTGAGAAAAACCCCGGACGAACCGCCTGTAATAGCTGCATAGCCCGAAGAAGCTCCTCAATTCTGTCACGTTCTTGGGCGTCGACCAATCTAGAATGGCCCTGATCTTCTCTTGGTGCACCTGTACCCTCTGTGCACTGATGATGTGGCCTAAGTAAAGTAGCTCTGTCATACCGAACTCACACTTGGACTCTTTGGCATATAATGACTGTGCCTTCATGATGCTCAATACCTCATCTAGGTGCCTCATATGCTCTTGCCATGACCGACTATAGATCAAGATGTCGTCGAAGAAAACCAAGACTGATTTCCTTAACTGATCCCTGAATATATGGTTCGTGCAAGACTGGAATGTAGCGGGTGCATTGGTTAGCCCAAATGGCATAACCAGGAACTCAAAGTGTCCAAAATGACATCGGAATGCCGTCTTCTCTATGTCTTGCTCTCGGATGCTGATCTGGTGATATCCAGAGCGTATATCAATTTTTGAGAAGAAAACTGCCCCATGCAGTTCATCCATCAACTCGTCAATGCGTGGGATAGGGTACCGATTTTTGATGGTTTTCTTGTTCAAGGCTCGGTAATCAATGCACATCCTCATGGTGCCATCCTTCTTCAGAACTAAGACAACTGAAGAAGCAAATGGGCTGCTGCTCGGTCTGATGTGTCCCATTGCTAACAATTCCTTGATTGCCTTCTCTATCTCATCCTTGAACCTCCTAGGATGACGATAGGGGGGGGTGATCATAGGTTTGGCCCCCTCCTCTAACTCAATGGTGTGCTCAAACCCCCTGTCAAGTGGTCTCCCTGGTGGGATTGCCTAAAAGACCTGCTGATGTCGTCCCAATAAATTCTTGATCTCTGTGTGGTATTGTTGTCGACCTTCTGAATCCTTTTGAGTAGTGATCAAGCATTCTGCGGCATATGCTACCTCCCCATGTCTAAATATCCTCTCCATCCTCTTGGCTGAAACTGTCCTGGGTGCTCCTGTCGACATACCTCTTAGAACAACCTTCTTCCCATCCTGATCTCTAAATCCCATTTCCAAGGTTTGGTAGTTGGTAGTGATTTTTCCCAAGGTAATCATCCACTGAACTCCTAACACCACATCTATGTCCGATAGGTCAACCACATAAAATATGTCTCTCACTGTGTAGTTGCCTAACTTCATCTCTAAGTTTGGAATTCTGTCTAGACACTCTACTGTGTGGCCATCTGCTACCGCAACATCAAACCCCTCAAACTCCTCTGTCTGAAGTGCTTGTCTCGATACTAGTGAAGCGTCGATGAAGTTGTGGGTGGCCCCACCATCTATCAGGGTGATTGCCCGTTGCCCCTGAATAATCCCTCTGATACGAAGGGTATCATACCTGGGAACACCAGAAAGGGTCGCTATGACTCCTCCCTTTGCTGGTTTCCTCCTGTTAGCCTGCTCTGGCGGTTGTGGGACTACTGGAGGATGGGCTCCTGTCGGTGTCGGTGGTCTACGGGGAAGCTGCTCCTCTGCTGGTGCTGACTCCTCCTCTTAACTAGTGGATCCATTGTCTTTCTCCTCCTCCTCACTGTCCACACTGTCTGCTGCTACCTCAATATAATGAATCTCTCCCTTGCCCATGCACCTTCTCCCTTGCCCATGCACCTGTGGCCTGGGACCCAAGGATCTCTGCAGCTGAAGCAAAGCTTCTTCCTCATAAGCTCTCGCCTAGTCTCCTCATCCAACTTCTCCTTTCCCTTCCATTCTCTCTGGAGTGGCTTCCTGTCTTGATCCCTCTGGGGCACAAATGGTTTGGAGAAAGTTTTAGTCTTTGGCACTGAGTCTGCCAGATCTCGAGTGCGAAGGATGGCATCCTGCAAAGTGGGAGGCCTGTATGCCTTCACCCATCCTCTTAAAGGCTCTGTGAGTCCTTCTATGAATAGCATGATCAGCCTGGGTTCTGATATATCTGTTACTGCCACGGCTACCCGTTGAAACTCTGTAATGAACGCCTCTGCTGTGCCAGTTTGTCTCAACTGGGCTAGATCCCTGAAGTGTATCTCGGGATCCTTCCTGTCAAACCTATCCATGAGCCTATCTGTAAACTCCCTATAGGAGGTTATGTGACTGTGACCCAATGTCACCAGTCCATGATACCACCACTCGTGTGCCTCACCCTCCAAGTGTAAGGTTGCGAAACTGATGGCCTCTGTCTCGGTCATCTGGTTGAGCTTGTAATACGTGTCTAGCTTCTGTACCCAAGCTCTGGCGGTGTATTTGGACGATCCGTCGAAAGAAGGTATGGTGAGTTTACCAACTTTTCGAATGAAGTCAATGTTATGCCCCTGCTGCTGCTGCTGCTGCCCTCCCCTCTGTGGCTCTCTAGGACGGTTCCTGAGTCTGAGTCCACAATACTCGACTAGGGTCATGTCCTGCTGAAAGTCACGACCCAAGGCTACATACTCTCTCCGATACTCTACAATGTCCTCTGCATGTGTGGCTGGTCTCTGTGCTATCGGTATCTGTGCTGCTACCGGGGTTGCCCTCTGGAAACTGGGAAACAACGGACGTGGAATCCTACTCGCGGAGGTATACGTGCGAGTGGGTGACTGGGGTCTACTGCCTGCCCCTGAGTTCCCATGCGTTGCATGTGGGCCTTGAGTGCCCGGAATATCTACCATAGCCAGTCTATCTGCTACCTGAGCCAAAGACTGAGACATGGTCCGCTGGCTAGCTAGCATGTCACTGATAATCTGCATGAAGGCTACGTCTGGATCCGCTGGGGCCTTACCACTGCCCTCTGGTCGCTCATACTTGTCACCTAGCCTCTTCTCTGCTTCGCGCTCAGCCTCGTGCTCTGCTCGTCGCTCTGCTTCTCTAAGTGCCTCTTCATCTTCCTCTGAACTGGGAGGAAAGGGAGGAAAGTTAGGTCTGTCCCTACTTCCCCTGCGCCGATTGTACGTGACATATTCGTCACCTTCGTGCTCACGACCATCTGGTTCTTCTGTTCATGGTCTTTAGTCACAGGCTGGTAGGACTAAAGCTCTGATACCACTGTAATGTTCCTGACTTGGCTAGTCTAGGAAACGCTGCTAATGTGTGTGTAGGATCAAAGGTTTACAACATATAAATGATCATACAAATAATAAATGCGACAAAGGACTGCAAGTTTGTATTATGATATCTCTGTGGATTACAAAAATGGCCGAATGCGGCTGAATACTGACAATACTCGACTAGATCAACATACAAAGGATCTTAGCCGGAATATAAATAAGCAACTGTGACTGAATAACAACACTCGACTAGATCAAAAGACAAAAGGATCTTAGCCGGAATACAAATAAGCAACTGCGACTGAATAACAACACTCGGCTAGATCAAAAGACAAAAGGATCTTAGCCGGAATACAAATAAGCAACTAAAAGATAATACCTGGAATATGGGAGCACTGAAGAATGATGGAAGACCTGGATGATCTTCCCGGTGACTAGGGTGTGTCTTTCAACACCAAAATCAGCGAACTGGTGTCTTCCTCCTGGAATACACTGAACTATCTCTCCTGAGATGCGCCTCTTCTCCTCAATGACAAGTCATAATCTGCATAATGATGAATTAGGTCGCTGACCCTTCCTTTATAGTTTTCCAAAACCCTAAATCATGCTGAAACCCTAAATCACTG
>CBVK0103285619.1:0-11275 GCA_900067695.1 Picea abies
AAATAACATTACTAATCTAAATTACAAATAATGGCCTAAAGCCAACATGAATAAAATAACATTACTAATCTAATATGCCCCAATTAAGGGGTAATGAGCCAATATTAGGGCTTAACAAGGAATGTTGACTTATGTACTCATCCAGATGCCTTTTGATAGATTACACACTTGCGGCATAAGGCATGGGTGTCTTTAAAAAGAGTAGGCCAGTAATACCCTGCTCTTAATACTTTGTGGGTAGTGGTGTCTCCACTGAAATGCCCACCAGCTTCCCTTGCATGTAATTCCAATAAGACTTTATCTGCTTCATCTTTTTCCAGATAACGCATAAGTATTCCATCAAAATTTTGGCGAAACAAAATACCATTTAACAGCTGAAAAGAAGAATATTTTAATCTCAGTGCTCTCCTCTTTTTTGGCTCAAGGTGACGGGGAGTTGATCTGTGTATTAGATAGAACTTGATGTCATCATACCAAGGACTAGTAAGGTTTTGTGTACATCAGATTGATTTTGACTGCACTGATCTTGAATTAACATATCAGTTTCATTATGTTGTCCTATAGATGAATCAATAACTAATTTACATAAACCTTGGCCTCTAACAATTTGTGTTGGGGTAATTTCTATGTCATATTCTTGTAAGGATGTGACTTAGTTTGCCCTTTTTTCACCCAGTTCTTTCTGTACTAACAGATTTCTGACAGCAGGGTAAGGGACAATGATTTTCATCCTAGATTTCAGTAGGTAAGATTGAAAGTGTTTTAATTCTTTAAAAACAGCATAATCCTGTTGATCTACTGCTGGGTAATTAAGTTATGCTCCTTTAAAGGACGAGCTCATAAAAGCAATTGGGACTTCGTTGTTTTCAACATTTTTTTGGGTTAGCACAGTGGCATAAGACCGATCAGAGGCGAATCTATAGAGAGTGAAATCTCACGAAAAATCAGGGCTCATTAGGGAAGGAGTGTCTACTATAGCCCTTTTTATTGAGTCAAAATCTTGACTTTCTAGAAGTCCCCAATGGTATTGTACATCCTTTTTTATTAAATTTTGTAATGGTCTGACCATTTCTGAAAAGCTGGGGATGAACCTTATAACAAAGTTTATCTGACCTAAGAAAGATTGCATGGACTTTTTGGAAGAGGGAGGGGGCATTTTTGAAATGACTTGGGTCCATTCAGGATCAATAATCATCCCTTCATTGGATACAATGAAACCAAGGAGCTTACCGTGTTCTACTGCAAAGACATATTTTTTAAGATTTAAAGAAATACCGTACTTACGACATCCATGTAGAACAAATATTAGATGAGCTAGATGATCTCCTTTATTCTTTGAGAAGACAGTGACATCATCTAGATAAACTACTACATATTGATTGATTAAGCCACAGAAAGCGATATCCATCGCTCTCTGAAAGGTGGCACCAGCATTTATGAGCCTGAAGGGCATTTTCTTATAAGCATAGGTACCCCATGGAGTACGAAAAGTGGTTTTGAGATGGTCTGGGGGAGACATAAGGACTTGGTTATACCCTGAAAAACCATCCAGCAGTGATAATCTTTCAAAACTAGATACTTGTTGGAGGATCTGTTCCATGGGAGGAACAGGGTAGTTGTCTTTATCAGACTCTTGGTTTAAATTTTGGAAATCGACACATAGTCAGATTTCACCACTCTTCTTCCTTACAGGGAAAAGATTAGAGACCCAATGTGTATGTCTTACTGGCAAGATTATTTTAGCATTCAAGAGTTTGTTTAGTTCTTTCTTGACTGTCGGTTCAAGTTTTGGGTGCATCTTTCTTAAGTTATGTTGAAAAGGTTGGGTCTGGGGTTTCATGGGAATAATGTGTTGTATGATGTTAGGATCAAAGGTATGTAGATCATCGTATGTCCAAGCAAAGACATCTTTAAATTCCCTAAACAACTTAATAAATGATGTCTTTTCTTTCTCAAAACATCCCAACCCCAAATTGATGCATTGTGGGTTATCTTTAGTTCCTAAATTTACTTTTTCATGCGTCAAGGAAGAACTATTCATTTTACAATTCACTGATTTTATGAATTTATCGTGAAGATCATAAAATCTTTCTAATATAACCATTGATTGTGGGATAGAGTTTACCATATCTGATGTGGACTTCGGGGATCTTGGATCTGGTATTATCGTAAAATAGCAAAGGTTTTCATCGTGAGTACCTTCATCGATCACTGCTCCTTGGAAAGTCTCTTCCATGTGTAGAAAACCAATGATCTGTTGATCGTCATCGAAGACTCTCCAATTTGTGATGTTATCTGGGATGGATGGTTTGAACAACAACTTGATGGAAAATGCATTTACAGAAAGGCCTTCTACAGGAAAAAGTTTTGAGGCAACATTAACTAACAAATCAACCTCAGAATTATTCAATCTGGGAATAGAATTAATGTTAAACATAGAAAATTTGTTCATTAAATTCCATACCTCAGTCTGATAGATTTTCAGGTGTGGAGATAAATAGTAAATAGAATTTTTTACCTGTCTAACCACAATTTCTGAATCACCAAAGAATGTCAAATTTTGAATCCTCAAATCTAGTGTTTTTCTGAGACCTCATAGGAGTGCCTCATATTCAGCCATATTGTTTGTGCATTCAAACTCTAACCGGCAAGCGATCAAAGTTTTGTTACCTGTTGGATCAATGAGCACACACCCTGCACCTGATCCTTCCTTAGATTTATATCCATCAAAGTAAAGAGACCAGAGTTGATTTTTGTCAGGTGCATGTGACCACTGAGAGAGGGTTGTTGACTGTGTGCATGTCATTAGAAGTTTCAACCATGAAATTGATGAAAAAAGTGTCCATCCCCTGTATTTCAGGTGAATTGGTGGAAGCAGTGAATAGTTCATTAGGATCATTTAAATCAGTTACCATGAACTTAAGATAACACTCAAAATTGACCTTGATTATGTTAGGCTTTCCATTCTCGGGCAACCACAAGTGAGACCAATCTGTCGCAAAATAACCATGTAGTTGTTCGAACCAATCTCTACTTAAAAACAAGCCATATACTTCGGGGATATCAACGACAATAATATCAATAACTTGATGGACTTTAGGATTGGATGATAATCTGATAAGCACATTTTTTAATTCACCTATTACTTTAACACTAGTTCGATCAAGCTGAATAATTTTCAGGCTGGAAGGTTGAACTTCGGCATTAATTTTTTGGCAGACAGACCAAGGTATTAAATTTGACGATGCACCTAAATCTACCATGCAGTTATGTACATTCCTATTGAAAATTTCAAAAGTCAACAAAAAGGATGGGACATTTCTGTGAGTATTAATAGCAGAAGTTTGTTGTTTTTTAGTCGCAGCCCCTGAAACTAGTTTATCTACATTTGTTACACTTTTTACAGCAAGGTCCCTTTTATCAGAAGACTCTAGTGTCGTTTTAACGGAGACCTTTTGAGGTATTTTGGGGTTGTTTTCTGCAAATTTGTTGTTGTTCGGATTGTTTTTTTTGCTGTTTTCTGCAATATCCTGCAGCATCTTTTGCAGAAGAAAAGGAAATTTCAATAATTCATAAACATAAATATTAGCTCTAAGTTTTTTGAGATCCTCAATCAAATCATACTCTAAACTTGGAGTTGATGAATTATGTTTAGTTTCAATTGGCTTAGATTGTTTTTGAGGTGCATTAGTTCCAATTTCAGAAGAAGATTTATTTGTTGTCTTACTCCTGGTATTGTAAGGATACACTGTTTCGAAATTAGCTTGAAAAATGTTATCCGAGAAATGCCCGAAAATGTTGGGAGAGGATTCGTCCTCTTCTACTATCTCTTGTTCAGCCATGTTTTCAGGAATCTTGAGAGGAATTAGATTATCATGTGCCTCTAGAATCATTTAAATAGAAAACTATAAGCTTTCTATATTCATGCCTTTAGAATTTGAGTTAGGTCGGTTCGTGGGAAAAGGATTTCTAAAAGGGGGTTTGTAAGGCCCTTTGCTTTAAGAATATTCTTCAACCGATCTTCTCAAATCTATAACCTAATTAGACAACTTCTGAATGAACTTCTGTAAACTTTCTAGATCCAAACCATCTGATTGAGTTTTGTTTTGGGGAGGTCTAGGAAGAATTTTGATTTTCTTCTTGGAGGATGAAGTAGTCTCTACCTCATTACAGATATTGTCTTTTAGGCTGATAATATCTTTCTCGATTTGACTCGCCTCTTCAAAGGCTTCTAATAATGTTCCTTTCTTAGACCTTTTTACCCAAATTGCTATGTTTTGGTGTAGGGCTTTCGTGTAGTACGCAACGATAAGATTTTCAGTAGGCATTGAGTCCACGGGGATTCGATTATTTAAAGTTAGGAACCTTTGATTAAAGTCTTTTATCTTTTCTTTGGGGTTCATCTTTAAACTAGAAAGTTCCATGACTAGAACTTCAGAAGATTTGTCGTCTCCTAATTTCTCAAGGAAATAGGACTCGAATCTATCCCATGACACAATGGTGTGGGGTTGTTGGGAAAAGTACCAAGTAGAGGCATTTCCTTCAAAGGTGTATGGAAAAAGTCTACATACTATGTCTTCATGTTCAACACTACGGAGCCTAATGGCTAGCATGAATTTTTTGATATGATCTTTAGCAATCTGCTTGGAATCTGAATCGAATTTAGGGAGCCACTTCTCCGGATGTTTAGGAAAAGGATGTTGAGGCCTAGGTATGGCCACTGCATCTTGATCAAGCCAAGGCCTGGCGGGATTGTTCAGATTAGCCATAGGTATGGGTGGTGTTGAAGGCTAAGATGAAGAACTTCCTTCATCTGATGATTCTTCTCTAGAAGAAGAGGGAGATGAAGGGGGTGGTGATGGTGGAATACCAGATCCTCCTGCTGCAGGAGTGAGGATGTGATCTGGATCCGTAGGGTTTAGGGTAAGATCAGTGCCTTCAAGTTACTCCCTGATATCAGAGAAGTCTAATGGTTGATTCAAAGGCCGACCTAGTTGTCTGATATGGGCCAAGGCACCATGAGTCCTTAGGAGAGATTGACGAACAATTACTTGTACGTCGGTCCCTGGGGGGTTTGGAGTTACTGGTTCAATGGTAATTTGTGGATTGTCGTTTGAAGTGGTTGATGTTTGAGGGACAATGTTGTCGTCAGAGTGAATTCTTGTTAATATAGGTGAGAGGGTAGGTGGGGGAGGAGTCTTACGACCTCCACGTGCCATCAATAGTATCCAGGCCCTCCTTCTAGCGCCATTTTTTGATGGGCGAAATTGATCACTCGTCAACTGGAAGAGTGAATCCGGTCCGGGGTTATCTAATTAACCCAAGCCGTTTGGATTGACTCACTCTGACGGGTTTAATGGCTCCATTGGACAATCTAAAGTCCTAAAGGAAATGAAAAAATAAATAAAAGAAATGAAATAACTCACTGATTACTAATGACTAAAATATATATGTACATCTAAATATATATACAGTTTGTTTAAATAATATTTATATGATAGTTCTATTAATCTAATTCATATATACAAAATATACAAATAATGAGATTTAATCTGAACTCATAAAAAAATCGAATGTAAAATGGTACTTTTAATCACAGTAATAAAGAAAGAAAAAGTACTACTTGTTTTTGGTTTGTTTTTTTAATCTATATGCATTCATAAGATCAAATATTAAACTACTATTTTAAACAGAAAAATATAGACAATGAAAATTATACTATATATAAGAACTTCTATAATAAGCAAGCAAATGAAATAAAAGAACAGACTAACCTATTAATCACTTGAGGAGTATGCATCCAACTGTTTGTGTAAATCATACATCAGTCCATCCACGAGATAAATCTGTTGTGCATCTTCACATTATTTGGTACCAATGATAAACTGTGCATTGACTGGTGTATTTAATTGATAAAACAATAGGATGCAGAATAATTACAATGATATAATAGACTGCAATTAATAACATATAAGATTAATACTACAATTAAAGCTTGCATTTAATCAATCAACATGTTTAAGGTAAACCTCGTAATATGAATTGAAAGATCATTTGCCTTTTTGATAAAACTGAAGCATAGAATCGTGAACTATGGAGGAAAAACTATCTTGACAACAAAATAATCTACGAAGACTAAAGCTATCAATGGTCATTCAATTACCAAGATAAGCAAATTATAGATCACAACAACATTCACAGAGGACTAAAGCATAAAGTAAATATTTGTTATGTCTAAATTTGAGTATAAGTTGTTCACAATAAGCCCCGGGTTGAGATGTCCCTGATTACAAAATGATGGGTTTATAAAGGCCTCAGAAAAGATAATTGTTTCCCTTTCTGAGATAAAATATTTATTACAAAAATAAAAGGGGGATGCAACCACCCAGATCCTACTAAATCCTCCAAAACTAACAACAGTTCACTTATGTTCATACAAAATGCATCAGAGATATGAATGGAAGGTCTTAAGGATGCCTCAGATCAATTTGTAATCATGGATTCCTGAATATCCTGAAATAAATAGGAAAATAGAAAGATTTAGATCCATTTCTAACCATTAATTCACACAATTCAAATTAACATAACTAGCTACAGAATCTTGCGATTTTGTAGCTAGTTATTAGTAAATGAAATCCAATTTATTAAAAGAACAAAGCAATCTAATTTGAACAAATAGTCATATTTTAAGATAAAGAATCATACCTCCAACTATGAGATCAAATCGTATCAGATAACCTTGGAATTCACAATGGCTGTTGTAGCCTCAACATTTTTAAATACTACATTTCTTGTTGTCTTTATACGTTTTTCTTTCCCTTGAATAACATACTCGAGCCTATGGTTTTTGCTTGTTAAGACATCGATCTGATCCTTTAAAGCCTTAACCTATGACTGTAGGATAGGGATATCAGTATAATATCTATCAATCCATGATAGACAAACTTCACACTTTGACTGTCCAATGGTTGCATGGGAACAAACATGGTTGAGAACCAGAGCACCTTCCATACTGACAGTGGATTCATTAACCAATTTAACACTAGGAAACTTTGGATTGTTTTTCAAACAAGGAGGTAAATTGTCAACAAAGTTATAGGGCCAATCAAGTTGTGTCTCAAATGACTGAAAGTGTTCTGCAGCGAGGGACCTATCGATTTCAAAGTCCGAACTCTCATGAACCTCGATCATGCTGATCGAGGTCGCATGAGAATTCGACTTGTTATGAAGCCTCCTGGGTCTCTTGTTCTTAAAATTTATATCGACATTGCTCTTATATGCTTTCCCTGTAGGTTTCTTTAAATTCTTAACACAGTCATTAGGATGCATAATCTACTGACAGGCCTGTTCAATAACCTTCGGATCGATCAAGGGTTTTCCATAGGGGGGTGAGACACAGGTCTGGATAGGTGAGAGAGGCATTGTAGGGTAGACAAGGGTCTCTTCAACAATGCATTTATCTACCTCCTCCATATCAAGGTTACCATAGTCATTTCAGGTTATGAATGAATCCCAGCTGTCATTCTATAACTCTAATTGATGCATGAGAAAGATTTTAATTAGGTCGTGATGGAAAAGGCTAGAGTCTGACCACTACTTTTTGTATCTTTTGCCCATTTTATAAAGACTCCTCAGTAAGTAATACGGCATGTTCAAAGGAAATCCCATAAAAATCATAAGCAGGTGCAAATGGTACAAAAACACAATACAGAAACGTCCCTCATAGATAACAAATTGTTTTACCATAGCAAGCAAATCGTGCCACCGAGCTTTTAGGAAGGAAATGGGCATACCTTTGTCACACCCTTTTATTTTTCGAGATGTAAACAATAGGCTCCAAGGAAATTCTTCCACTTTTTCATTTTTAAACCACCTTTGACCGCTTGCAGGTAATCCTGTAGCTTGACTCAAGAAATCCTCTGTAACCTCCAGTTGTACATCACCCACTTTCTCCCTACACCCATCAAAGGAGAAAGAGAACTCTTGGGCAACTTGTAAATTGAAACCCTAAACTTTCCTAATGAAAACGAGCCAACAACTTCTCTCCAAATCTTCTTTTCCATCATCATATAACAACAGAGTTTGAAAACCATTAGGTTCAACTCTCACAACAGGAGTCATAATGGGCGAAAAGGTAATGAATCAGACACAACACACAAAGAGGGTTTGTGAGACAATCCAGAGCCATAACTCGAGATCATGAAATTCCAATAGTGAATGGTGTATGAACATAAACTCATAACGATTAGATGGGTGTTTAATTGAAATGCATGCGAAGAGGGTTTGCAAAGCCCAAGGCCAGTCTTGGGAATGATGTCTGCCTGCAAATCATAAGGCCACCTTTGCATCTAGTACAAGTCCAGGACCAAAGCATTAAAAGGAAAATAAGTGTGTGCATCGTGGGTTCTATCACAAGGTTTGGGTAAGTCAAAAATCAAAGGTTTAGAAAAAGAAACGTATAGCCAAGAATAAAACAAAACCATACCAAAATCAAATCGTGGGGGTCCTTTGTTTATATAATCATCAATCTCTAAGCATGCTTGGTGTTGAAAGGATCGAAACAAAGAGAGTAACTTTTCATGGCAAGGAACCAAACTTCATTAATAAACTGTATGAACAATTTTCCTTTGACGAAATTTTAGAACAGAAAGGTAACACAGTTGCAAATTTCCATGCTTCGTATTCATGCTTCCAGTCATGGACGAAGCATGAAAGAAAATAATAAGAAAAAGAGACAACTTACAACTATCGTTTCAAAAATTTCATCATGAAAAGTAATAAAAATAAATGACTCTAGTTAGGCAGCTATGTAGATCAATTAATTGATATAAAAAGTTAACAAACATGTTGAGCTGCCAACAAATCTTCATGACGTTTAGTAGGGTGGACTGTGCAAGGTTCATTTTCCACGACTGGGGAATGATCTTCGAATTCTTTCCTTTATTTCTATTCAGGTACTTGTATGGGGAGATCATGCCATAGATCTTGCAATATTCAAGGTTGAAGTCACTCAACTTTAGTGTTCTGATCTTATCCTAGTCTATTTGAACTACACGTATCCCCTTCGGGAGGTACACAATAATTATGGTGTACTTGAAATCTCTTGGTACACTATCACAATTCATCACGCCAGCCAGAGGTGGGATGTAATCAGGAAATATGGTTGGAATTAGTTTTGCATTCGTGAGGTCATATTTATGCTTGGTTCTCTTTTCTACTGATGGTTGGGATGGTCTGACTCCGTGAGCAGTCGACGGGGAGGCTTGCACCATCCTCGTCGATGAATCTTGGATACCTTCATACATCAACATGACTCTTTCAGTCATGAGTTCGATCATAACTTCTTCAACAACTTTCTCTGTAGCGCTAAACTCATCCGACATACACGCTCATGATTGAAAATCTTGGGTTCGGGGAGTAACTTAGACACTGCAACATGATAGTGGGAAATAACATAATGATCACTGTGTAAAATCAATGAGTCTGTGGGATCAGGTTCACAGTTAGAAAAAGTGTTCTCGGGGCATGGCGCAATGGGATAAATAGATGACTTAACAATGGATCTCTTGCAACGAGCGGTAACGGGCGAGAATCCTTCATTAACTATGTTCTGTCTGTTACAGCGTGGTCCAACGATCTGGTGGTAAACCATAAATGTCTTTCTACCTATTTGTAGGGTCGGCCAAATGGTTATATTGGTCCCAATGGCTATATTGCTTCACCATGGCGAAGTGCCATGTGACGTTGTTCTGTTATCCCGACAAAGTTCCAATTCTGCAAATTTTCTATTTGCGAAGTTCCATCTCGAACCTTCTGTAACTTAGCTCTCTTCTTACTTAGCTTTCTAGATTTCTTTCCAGTGAGATTTGTCTTAGTATACCTTTTCCCATTATGATTCTTATCTTCTTGTGGCATAGTTACTTCACATTGTTAAGATTCTTTCCTAAGATTCGAGGGTGATACTTCTCCTTTATCTGGAATAGGTACTTCAATCTTCTGTGGGTCATCTAGTGTTCTTTCAACTTTGACATGTGGGTCTCTGGTGTTAAATAGCTTCGATTTGTTCTTTTGTTCTTAAATCAAGTGTGTGATCCTTCTAATCATGAAATCTCTTAACTCTTTCTTCTTCTTATCTAAAACTTATTCTTCTTCTCTCTTTCTGGCCTGATCTTTTTCAATCCAAGGTTTTCCTATTAACATGGTAAATGGGGCATTGTTCTCAATAAATCTAATAATCTCAAAATATTCCTCTGTTGAAGTTCCATTGGCATTCATAGATATCTTGGCCAGCTTCCCACATAGGTTTATCAACTTTCCTCTAAATATCCCTATTCTGCCTAATGAAGGAGTCATAGCAGGCTTCCATAAAAGTTCCCAAGTTCTTTTTGTCATGATATTCACCTGTGTTTCCTCATCTAGAACACAGTCAATGTCAAAGTCTCATATTCTTTCTTCAAGGTATTCTTTTTCTTTGAAGATCTCTGATAAGCTGACATGTTGGTGGTCATTCAGGGTTTCTCTTATCTGTAACAATACTTTCTCTAATTCTTTCTGGGGTTGTGCCATTTTTGGATCTACCTTAGGGTTTTCTTGTCTCATGTTCATTCCTTCAAGCTTAGCAATCATTCTATGGAAATCCAATACTTCATGGTCCATAGCTTTGCAACATAGACAACTAGGTCTTCTCCCAGGGCATTCCTTAGCAAGGTGTCCTGGTTTTCTGCAACTGTAACAGAGGGTTAATCATCTCTTTCTTTTAAATCATCCCCAACTCTTTCTGTACTACGAATTAGGATCATATTAGCTATCCTACAAACAACGCTTTCTAGGATCCTGCATCCACTTGTTAGTCCAAACATTCTTTTTATGCATAGCTATAACATATATTTCACTATTCTTATCAGGTCTATGATCCCCTACTTCAAAACTTATTTCACTATGATGTTGATCTTCTTGTTGTTTCATACGATTTTGTGCCATGGTCAGGTTGTCCTTTAATATTTGTAGAACTTGTTGTTGATGCTCGATGTGATCTTGCACTGCTTGAACCTTAGATTTTTCTTTTAGAGAAGAAGTGATGGAAGGAGGGTGGTATCCATAGAGTGCCATAANNNTTGCAGTATGAAAGGAAGTGTTATACCACCATTCTGCCAAGGGTAACCATTTGAACCATTGTGTTTGTTTATTAGAGACAAAGCCACGAAGGTATCCTTCTAGACATTTGTTCACTATCTCGGTTTGTCCATCAGATTGAGGATGATAGGATGAGCTATGA
>CBVK0103285660.1:0-10132 GCA_900067695.1 Picea abies
TTGGTGACAATAGTAAGCATTAGATAAATGGTTTAGGAGATGCCTCATTGTGAATGCCAAATGGCTCATCCAATGAGATCCACAATGTCTTACATGCAACCACCTATTGCCAATAAGCAAGACTACAAATGCGGGATTGATTGTGCAATTTAGTTATATTTATTGTGCTCTCATAAATGATGATGGGAAGGTTTTTGCAAAAGGGAGGGATGGTGGTTTGTGCAAGTTTTATGAGGAGGTGCTGTTGTTGTGGAGTGGTAGAAGCCATCACTTGGCATCACAACTTTGGAAAAGCAGGTGCACAATCCATGGAGACATCATGGAAGACTTGGGATTATGTTTGCGAACCACATTGGGCATATACAAAGGCTGCAACTTGGGAAAGTGGTACAGATTTCCTTTTTTGAGGAATGGCACATCAAGATTCAAGAACCAAAGAGAAAATAGAGTTAGTGCACTTAGACATTTGTGGTCCAATGTAGAAATTATTGCGCGACAAAGAAAGGTACTTTATCACCTGAATAGATGAATTTTCTAGGAAGACTTTTCTATACCTTTTGAAGAATAAGTTAGAGGCAATGGAAATATTCAAGACATTTAAAGTCTTTGCTAAGAAAAAATCTGAAATGCCATTAAAAAGACTTAGATGCAACAATGGACACAATTACAGTTTGAATACTTTTAAAAATAATTCTACTTCAGAAGGGATTAAGGTGGAGTATGTACTATATTCTCCATAGTAGGACAATGTGGCAAAGAGGAAGAACAAAACTTTGGTCGAAAGTGCAAGATGTATTATTAAGAGTGCAAGATTGCCAAACACATTTTGGGTTGAGGCAACTGTAATTGTACATATGTCCAACTCCATATTAGACTTTCCACTATGGCATTCCAAAAGAACTCCCTTTGAAGCATGGCATGGGAGGAAGCCAAGTGTTTAACATCTTAAGGCCTTTGGTTGTCCCACATATGTGCACATACCAAATGAGAAGAGAAAGAAGTTGGAAGCCCAAGGGGTTAGCTCAACTGTTTGTCACCAATGTTGTTGGGGATTTGTCTAGTTCTGTGCTAGCAAGTGCCTAGTTTGAATCTCCTTGGGCGAGGTGCAGTGATCTATGCTGACGAGTTGCACTAATCTATGTCGACAAGTTTACTAGGGATCCCATCCACGAACATGCGGAAGCATCGCTTAGGTTTTACCATGAGGTTTTCCTTGGAAAAAAAGGGAAAGAAGTTGGATGATAAGAGTATAAAGTGCATAATAGTTGGCTATGATTCTCATATAAAGGTTTGTTCGCTTTATGACCCTACTAAGCATACGACGATGATAAGTTGAGAATCACAGAATCACTTTTGTGGTAGCATGTGGGAATGTAGGACACAAAACTTGAGCAGAGAGAGCTTGGAGTGGTGATTTCAAACTTGAAGGAATAAAGGTATCTTTAGAGCGGGTGCAAAGTGATGTGGGAGAAGAAACCTTGCAAAGTTAACCTAGAGGCATGTATACCAATGTGGAGCAAATTGCTTCAAGGGAAGAAGAGAATTCCAGAAGCGAGCAAAGTCATTGACCTATAGAAGTGGAGGAAGCAAGTGTGCAAGAACTTCCACCATTATGCAGTTCGACAAGGAATCAAGAGCCTACATAGAAGGTACTTGAATCGTATGCACTTTTCATAGGAGATTCTAAGACACTGAATATTAAAATGACACTTGAAAGTAAGAGTGCAATGGATGCCAAATATTCTTCATAGATGAGAAATGAGTTTTGTACACTCACAAAACTTCCACCAGACAGAAAGGTAGTTGGATGTGTGTGGGTATCCAAGTAAAATTGCAAACTTGATGGACTTGTTGATCGGTATAATCTTGATTGGTAACAAAGGGATATAAGTGAGATGAACGAATGTATTATCAAAAAACCTTTTCAATCATTGTGTAGATTACCTCAAAGATTGTTGTTGTCAATTGTAGTTTCTAGATCTACATTTTCACCAACTTGATGCAAAGGCAACCTTTCTAAATGGCTAGATGGAGGAAGAAGTCTATGGAGTAGCTAAAAGGTTATGTGCGACAAAGTGGAAGTGTTGGGTGTGAACATTGTGAAAGGTATTGTACAAGTTGAAGGAGTCCTACAGAGCGTGGTAACAAATTAACAATGCATCAATTCATACTTGATGAAATAAGGTTTTGAGCATTGCAATGCAGATTCAAATGTTAAATTTTCAACATGCTTTGAATACCATGTTCAAATCTCAATTCCCAACACCTAAATTCTTACTACCTTGTGTATTTCCTTACTGATAAACTAAATTGCAGTTCACAGAATAAAATATATTGACTGGAAATAAATAGCAGAAGCAAATGGAAACCAAATTTCACACATGCACACAGAAATTATGCCCTTCAAATAAGCTTTTCATTAATAATGACTCCAACCTTACAAGGGCTCCGTTACTGGGAAAATGGCCCATTGAGAAAAAATACAAATTACAGCAAACCTGGCAACTTTGGCCCTCAATTGAAGAAACCCTCTGCCCGATCTACCCAGATATGTCTGTTGGATTCCCAGATTTGCATTAGATCTGTTCGTTGGTACCTCAGATCTGCTAGATCTATCCGCTAGTACCTCATATCTACTATATCTGTCCGCCGGTACCTCGGATCTGCTAGATATGCCCATTGGTACCTCAGATCTGCACTAGATCTGTTGGTTGGTACCTTAGATTTGCTAGATCTGTCCGTTGGTACCTTAGATATGCTAGATTTTTCCACTGGTACCTCAGATCTGTCCGTTGGTACCTCAAATCTGCTAGATTTGCATGTTGATACATTGTATCTGCGCTGGATCTGTCCACTGGTACCTTAGATCTGCTAGATTTTCCCACTGGTACCTTAGATCTGCAATAGATCTGTTCATTGGTACCTTAGATATGCTAGATCTATCTGTTGGTACCTCAAATCTGCTCCCCAAAAATTTGTCCTTTGATTTCTGGGTACTGGGTTTTCTTCTCCTTGTTGCACTACTTGCACTTTCCTCCTTTGTACTTGATCTCTAAATGAAAGTCCTTCACCTTTGCTGAGATCCCCTTGAATCACAGTCCTTCATTACTCAAACACTTGAGCAAAAGTCCTTTGCTCTTGTCCTTGATCACCTTGAGTCACAGTTCTTCATGACTCAAGCACTTGAGCAAAAGACCTTTTTTTCTCTTCAAGTGGATGACTCAAGCACATGAGCAAAAGTCCTTCTTTGCTCCTATGTGCTCTCTTGTCTTTCTCCTTCACCTAGCCTTGCTTTTATAATCTTGAGTTATGATCGAATCAAACATAACCCTTCTCCGTAAAGTGATTAACGATTGAGATTAGATCTCACCTCACTTGAGATCAATGGCTAAGATTCATTTAATCCACTAATGCTAATAACCTTAGCATTTCATTAAATTAAACTCACTTTAATTATAAAAGCACTTTACTTTAGTAATTCCTTTAATTAAAGTAAATTACTAAGGTTGAAGGCTTTGGATGACTTCCACAATTACTAAGGTTGAAGGCTTTGGATGACTTCCACATGTCTAGACACTTAAGACCTGTGTGGAAGTACTTGCCCGATGCTACAAACATCAACATTTCATCCCAAGTTGAGATGAATGATGATGGTGATTGGCTTCTCACTTGCAATTTGAAACTTCCATTTTTCCTTACTACTCCTCGCTATCAATGGTATCTTATACCTTTGATAGATAAGGTGGATTGCTTATTCTCATTACCTCCTTTAGATTGGCCAAAATTTGCTTGATCAATAGCTAGACATTTCATCTTTTTTATGTTTCAGCCTTTATCATTCATGTGGTCACCTTAACAAGATTATTTGTGTTGAGACATTTCTAGCTAAAGTGGTGGGTACCATAGTAGCAAGATCAGAATATGAATACAAGATTGAATACGATTTAGTATGGAAAAAACACGTAACAAAAAAATCCATTCAGGCTCCAATATGGAAGTATACATGTCATAGATATGATAATATGCATTTTGTTCCAAATTTTAGCCTCAAGAACATGTGATGTAGGAGCATCGCTCCACCTCAGCAAATGCACCAGCATGCAAACACGTAGACGCACAATGGAGAAAGGGAGAGGAACCGACTCTCCCGACACTTAGACCTGTGCGGAAGTACCTGTTCGATGCTACAAACATCAACAATGTGTACATCACACTGACTAATGAATGACTCATAATCTGTCTTATAAGGATGAAGCTATTGTCATGAATAATGATTCAAAATTGCTAGAAATGTTCAAGTTCAAATTACCAACAAAGTTTGAGGTGGAAAATCATGGTGAGACGTAGCCTAAGAGATAGCTCAATTGGTTTGACTCTTTCTGCAGAAGGCATAATGCCCAGAGTGGTCGCGGGATCCATTCCCACTGAGTTTTGCAGGGTTGCCAGCCAGTGTATTGGCTGGTGGTTAATACCATCCTCCATCCATTCCCACTGAGTTTTGCAGGGTTGCCAGCCAGTGTATTGGCTGGTGGTTAATACCATCCTCCATCCAGAAAACCATGGAAGAGGGGGAAAATCTACGAGGCACTGGCAAGGTGCCAGGCTTTGTCGCTTCGCTTGATATGCGGACGAGTGAAGGGAACTTATTTCTCTGGAAAAAAACATCATGGTGAGATGCATTATTGTTTAGGCATCCAAGATTGCAGTGATGGCTTCAGCGTTATGGACTTTGATGTTACTTGAGTACACATAATTATAGAGTGACTGGGATTGTTGTCAATAGTGCAGTCTAAAAATCTACAATGTTGCAGAAAGTTAAAGGAATCTGCAACATAAGCTTGCTCCCTTTGTGTGGGTTCTTTAAGACAAGTCTGCAGGCACCACAAAAAAACTTGTCGATTTCTCAATAGGAGGAATGTGGGTTCTGCAACAGAAGCTTGTGGATGCTAGTTGACATACAAAGACAATATTATGGCTCTATCTAATGTCAATTCGCTTGCAAATGAAAAGGTTTGTGGATGTGGATGTTCAAGGAACAGGTAGCGGGAACAGATGCACAATACAGAAGATCAAGAAACCCCAGGAAACTGGAGTCAGTTCTATTGGCTGTTCAGATTTCAGGAACGGTTCTGTAACTGTCATGTATATGTATAAATATGTATTTTACACATAATGCAAGAGAAGAGTGGTGTCATTGTACAGTTGATTTTCTGGTTAAGTTAATTAAAAGGTGAAATTGTAGACAGTTATAATTCCCGGTCAATGCTATGTTCTTTGTGAATCATCTTGTGTTATTGTGACTTAATCTTCTGTTTCAATTTAGGAGCTGTGTACTGAAATGCATTGCCTGATTTTTTACATTTACAACTATTGTGACATGTTCAGCATGATCATGCACACAAAGTCTCTCCTTAATCTGCATAGATAACTCAACTTACAATAACCTTATCCCTGACTAGCTATGAAATCCTAACCTTGAAAAGACTCATAACATGAACCAAATAAAAATTGTGGTTAGGTTTTAGTGAATATCTCAATGCCAAGATTACAAATTTCAAAAGTACTAGTATATTTGATTGAAAATGGGTGCTGCTGGGTGTGGGTGAAATCGCAAGTATGGGAAGTTGGGAACAGGTACAGTATGAGTGAAATTTTTTTAAACTCATGCAGTGGTGTGACAACTTTTCCATTGTAAATGAGGTCGTCAATATGCAGGTGCAAGAGATATGGGTGTATCTGATGGGGGATGAAAGAACAAATACAGCACTATTCTAATTCCAAGTTAACAATGTTTGTGGCTGACACAACTTAAATAACAAAATATTTAAAAAATAAGTTTAGCTATGTAACAGTTCCTCCCTCATAGAAAGATTTTCTCTTGAACCGATGGATCCTGTTTTCATGCTTGTTTCGCCATCTTGAATATGGGATGTAGGGTTTCTTTCTGTGTGGGACTCACGTATCTGTCCCAAATCACATGATTGTTTACTACAGCAGAAAACAGAATAACAATGCTGTAGGCAAACCCTACTTCCTCACTCTGAACTGAAGTAAAACTGACTACTTAAACCCTACCCTGAGCCCTCTTATATAGCACAAGAAGCTCATCCGGGATTTACAGTAAAAGCAGATTCAATCCTTGGATCAATTCCCAACCCTTGATCTATTCCTGGCCTTGGGATTAGCTCCCTCAACCTGCATGAAGGAACTGTCTTTAATGGAGCACTTAACAAGAAGAATAACCTCTTCGGGATCTGTGCCCTCTCCCTAAGACCAAGCTTTCCTCATGTGCTTTATCTAAACCAAGACAAAAGTAGCATAAAAACAGAACTTCCCTAAATCTGAAAAGTCAACTCAAAAGCAGAAAAGCAACTAATTCTAAAAAAAACTACTCTTCCTAAAACTGGTAAAGCAAACTGCTAAATCTGGACTGCTAAAGTTAGAACTGCAGTCCCTTTATATCAGAGAACTGTCTTTTGTAATCAATGCGCCATACAGGACTGAAGACTGTGCCCTAAGAGAGGTTGTATGGACTGCTGCTGTAACTGCAAGGTATGCCCAGGTCTGTAACAGGTGTGCTATGGCTGGAGGAAACTTTTGAGGTATAAAAACTAACAGCTTTTGGCAACAATAACATAAATATGCCTAAAGGAAGTGCATTCAAAGTTCTTGGCATGACAGATGTAGAAGTAATGCTGCACATGAACCTAATGGATTATCAGAAACCTCTGTTTGGATTGTGTATAAAACATTTTGGGGTTTCATAGATGGTAATATTTATATAACCAAGAAGAGAGCAGTTAATGATCTCTGTACATATGAGAAAATTGTCATAGGACATGCGATAAAGGATGAAAGAAGTGCAGCTCATAGAATCCATCATGAAAAAGTGTTCGTCATCAGGATGATGAATCTACCACTATTGTTTAGTTTCATTGGGATTGCAAGATAAACTTTGGTGCTAGATTGAAAAACTTGGGTTCATGAATGCATTAACAAGTGACAACAATCCTACCCTATGTACACTTTCTAATACTCGAACAAAAGTATATGTTGATTATTAGCAAGTACTCAGTTTTATACATGTCAGTATGTTGATCCTCCTCAAACTGACTGTCATTCTGCTAAAACCGCAAAGCAGAAGTTCTGATGCTGAATGGATTTATGCTTATATATACTCTGCTGCACTCTAAAATTGTCATAATTTACTGTGACTAGATTGGAATAATGGACTTAAAGGTTGGCAACTTGGCTTTATCGGTCACATTTACCTCATAAATTTAATAGAACTCTCATTGTATAAACTATAGCACAGAACTAAAACTCAGTTTGGAATATTGTTTAAACATATATTTGCCAATCTGTTTATTCAAAGGTCACTTGACTCCAAATTTCTATCAATGAGATAATTGGATATCTATATATTGTTGATGCCCAAAATGGTATGCAGGCAACAACACTGAAACATTTTCATAGGCTAGGTGAGAGGATCAATGGGAATACCACCTGGTGTTCAAAGCCCTTGGGGTCCTCTACTTACGAAAAGGACTTGCATGGGAGAGAGTAGCAAAAGGGTTTTATGATAAACAGAGATTTGGAGAATCCTCTTGCAAACAATGTTTCCTTTTTTATTTATAATATTTTTTATGTGTTTTCTAATTTTGTAGGAGAACATAAATGTGAATGAAACTAAAAACAGCAGGCATAAAACCCAAACATTGAACTTATAGACAAACAAAAAGATGGACTAAATTGTTGTTAGTGTTCCCCATTTTGTTTTGATTTTATGATAATGAACAACGTTAAATAGAATACATAAAGCGCAAGTCAATAACAGCAATAAGAACTGAAGTAAAAGTTGAACTAGATTCAAGATTCAAAGTACCTGAAAAGTTAAAACTGATAAATGAAATATGAAGTCAACAACTAAACTACAAAGAAAGTAATAGGAATTTGTACACAACAGAAGCATGTAAGATCAATAGATAAAGGACAGTAGGACCCAAACTCCATATTTTATTTCAGAAAGGTGATCCTCAAGTTACATTCAGAGAGTATGATAATATTAACAACTTTTGTGAAAGCTGAGCCTGTAAATACTCAGGGTTGCCCTGAGGTTCTTGAAAGCTTACAAGGCCAAACAAAAACTCAAACCAGCAGATGAAAAGAAAGGTAATTCCTGACTTCAAAGGAATTAAAAAGACCCTTGGATTGGCATATAATCTCTGCAAGTCATTTAAGCAATTAGAAATGAACAGATTTAGAATGAAACAACTAATTGCAGCAACTAGAAATCAATATACCTCGGTGTCAAAAGAGAAAGGTTTTGCCCACACATATCTGAACCTCTGGAAAGTATTCATGCTGCCATTTAGCAATATTATGTTAGCTTTTGGGGATACTATGAAAGTGTTTAAACTTTACACCATGCTTGGGGATGCTTTATGTGATGTGAGGTGCATGGTTTATGTGCGTATGTGGCTTTATTCCTTGGAGCGTTGGAGATCCATAGAGCTTGGTGACTTCTTCATGATGGCTGCATGGAGGTTGGTTGCTTGCTTGGGAGGACGACTTGCTCTGGAGGAGGAGCATTGGGCATCTTGCAGGAGGGTGTTGAGCCCTAGATGGCATGGCCACACTTGGTTGCTTGCATGAAGGCTTGTGTTTGACTTGAGGATGCTTGGGTTGATGGAGTGATTATGTAGGTGGGGTGGACCCAGAGGAGCACATGGCTTAGGAGGAGCATTGGAGCTTTGGAGGCTTGTGGAGTATCTTTAGTGAAGAAGCCATCTTTGGTTAAAGCGATTCCTAGCTAGGAGAGGTTGGTGGCTAGGATTTTCCTAGTTTCCCTAGCTAGGGTTTGAAGAGCTTGAAATTGTACTAGCTTGTGATACAATGTGAGTATGTTCATGTACTTTATATCTTATATATTAATGAAGTGTTTCAGCTGTCCAATTATTGTGTACTTGCTAATTCAATTTTCAGCTTTTGTTGTCTTCTCGATTGAGTAAACTCTAGCACTTGTTGTTCATGCTGACTTGACATAACATAAGGCTGAAATTGTTAAGAGATTTAACATATATCTTGAAGATAAGAGGGCAGATTTACTGCTATAAATTCTGCTGTAATAAAGTTATTTCAATTCTGTTTTATGCATGAAAAAGTGTGCCCGAAGGGATGTAACTTGTCAACATTCAAGTACACCTGTTCGGTATCTTTTCTCTTGACCTGCCTAGTGATTTGGACTGAAATGAAGCGAAGTATTTGCTGCTGTTCGTTGTTGTATTTAAATATTTCACATCAACCCTAAGGATGAAAGCTCTCAGGGATTAGATCCAAGAAAACTGTAGTGAGAGGTGAAATTTCTGAATTTGCTATAAAAGTCATATACGGAAGTTTCTACACATTAGACCCTTAAGAATGCAACAAATGGATATGAATATCAGAGAGCTATCACAAAATCAGCAGAGCTTAAACATACCTTGTGCTTCTGCCTTTTGTCTTTCCATCTCTTCACTTTATAGTGACTTGGAGGACAAAAAGAAACGATCAACTGCTTTTGGAAGAATATCAAATAAATAAGACATAAATGACCTTTTAGGGTGAAGAGGTCAAATAGGAAATATAATACTATCCAAGGTTTAAGACTTTGGGGAAAACTCAAAAGAAACAGGACCAACCATCAAAGCACTACTTAAAGTACAAAAAGCTACCACAGGCTGCCAACTCCCAGACCTTGCACATGTAGAAAATCCAGGTCCTATTAGCAAGTCTTCTTGGTCTGTCTTTGAAGGGATAACACATGGGGAACACCTCCCAAGGTACACAAATCAACAGCACACATGCTATAACTCCTAGGCAGATCCTTATTCCTCCCCTCTACTTATGGCTACCTCATTTATAAACAAAGTATAAAAGGAAAACATAACTCATCAATGAAACATTAAAATGCCATGTTCACCATCGTAACCTGAAATCACATTGCCACTGCATATAAACCAAATAATTATTAACCCCCAATTTCCATCAAATGCCCATGAACTAAACATTGATCTAAACATAGAAACATGTTCCACATGTCAAAAATGTTGAGTTTTGGTGTACCTTGGGAAGTGGTCCCCTTGTGGTTGTG
>CBVK0103285700.1:0-10555 GCA_900067695.1 Picea abies
CTAGAACATATGTGCATCTGATGATGCAAACTTCATGGCACATGAGTTGACCCCTAGCTGAATAGGCGGTCAACAAGCCTTAAGGCTGAGAGTTAACAGGAAATAGATCCAGGAAACCTCAAGGTTGAGGTGGAATTTCTGAATTTACATTAAGCATGGATTCTGAAAATTTCAACACCTCTTCACAAGTGGATATGCAGTAAAGCTGCATGTGATCCTCAAGGAATTATTTTTTATCTGTGTGATACACTCTTCTTTTCTGATTTATAAGTAATGTGCCTCTAGTTATCACTACAAAACAGATGTAATAGAGTTTTGAAGTTTCTTTTCACGGATAATACAAAATTCCCTAACAGCACTGTCAGGTATCCCAGTGTTCCATGAGATTTCTAAATTCTAACATAAACAAACTGGGTTTTTTAGTTTTGGCAAAGCTTTGCCAACCTACCATGCAAAACAATCAACGATCCACATTCTTAGAAAACTGCTAGGAAATGTCCTTGTGGAATCCATGGTGATTAATATTATTTAGCTATGGTGGAAGATAATTATATTTAAATATTATGGTCAAGTATAAAGACAAAAGGAACCAAAGTTTAGTAATGATGAGACCTAGGAATGCAGTTAAGATAAAAATAGCCACTGAAAGTATTGGTTGCAACTAGGTTTAAGGTCACACTGGACAGCAAGGTCTCAGATGATTGGAAAGGATGCCAACAAGTGGGTTAAAACAGACACTAGGTGACGCTGGAGCAGTGTCAAAATAGGGCATCAAAGTTGACTACATGTTGGCTGGGGCTACCCAGCATGCTACAAAAGACTACTATAAGAATCCTATCTTTCTCCTCACCAATCAGTTCTACTGTACTTCTACAACATAATTGGGCATTTGTGGCAACCATTAGCGGGATTATTTAGAGGTTCCTTATTCCTCATTTTATGGATTTCTTCTCACCTTTATGCTGCGACTAGTCAGTTGTTTTGGGTTCGAGTTGGTTCTTAATGCTCAGAACTGTTCTAATGTTGAGGATAGGTTTATTCACAGGCTTCATAGTGTTTGGTTCCTTCGCTTGTCTTACAAGCTATGGGTCTTTGCATGGCTGGTTATTGACCATCCAAGGCCCGTCTGGCTAAGGGTGGGCTGACAGATGAACTTTACCCAGTTTGTGGTAAACAGGAGACAGTGACACATATTTTGGGATGGCCAACTTGCTAGAGATTGCTGGCAGGACATTCAGGATCAACACAGTTTTAGATACTCCTGGTATTTCGTGCACTTGGCCTTCTCAGGGATTTGGAACTGCTTCAAAGTTACTGCATTGTTCACTCTTTGGAGGCTAAGTTGTAAGTTTAATTTTGCTAATGAGGTCAGTTCACTTCAGTCTTTCTGTTGTAACTGGAGGGAAGAGATATGTATGGAATTGTTGGCTAAAGGATTTCTGCTAATAAAAAATGCCAAGAAATTAGATACTGCCGCTCATTCTGATTTTTATTTCTGCACCAGTAGCACCGAGGAAGAGGATATGATAATTGTATATACCCTTCCGCCTTTTCTTTTTCTTTAGTAAATATCTTTATGTTAATATAAGACGTATGTAAAAAAAAAGATTCAAGGCTCAAACTAGCTCTACACTTATTGGGCACTCATGTTATCTTCATGGCTTAGAAGGTCTCCATTGGTGGCATATATATTGAACAAGATTATCATACACTCCAAGTCAGGCTGCTTGACTCATGAGTTGGCTGACTTGCCGAAATTGACAGCGACTCAGTTGACTGTCGAGTTGAGTGCTGAGTTTTTCCAAGTTGCTCTGAATTATTTATCTAGTTATTCCAAGTTGTGATAGAGTTCTTTTAGAGTCCGGTGCCAAATTATTTTCAAGTTGTTGAGTCAGTCCCAAGTGGCTATCTTGCTGAGTCATTCCCAATTATGAATCTGACAAGCATGGTAACAAGTTACAGATCATTGTGACCAGTGTCAGCACAAAGGAGCACCCTGTTAGCTTTTGGGGTTACTACGAAAGTGTTTACACCATGTTTGGGGGTGCTTCATGAAATTTAGGGTACATGGTGTATGATTAGCCCCTAGATGGTTTGTGATAGATTTGCACATTGGAGATGGCTTACTCAGTGATTGTTGACCTCATTTGGATGTCTGCATGGCATTCTTCCTTGGGGCATTGGAGATCTTTAGATGGCTTGCTAACATTCTACATGTTGACCACATGGAGGAGGTTGCTTTCTTGGGGAATGCCTTACATTGGAGGGGCGCTTGGAATTCAGGGGGAGGGTGTTGAGCCCTAGACAACATGGGGTAGCTTGGATGCTTGCACGAAGCATGGAGTTGACTTGGGGATGCTTGGGTTGTGATAGTGCAGAGTGTGATGTCCCGTTCCCAAGAGTAGGCCAACAGGGAGTCACTTAGTAGTCTATCTGTTCCCGTAGACTGTAGTCAGGCATAAATAGGGAACTAGAGGAGAAATAAGGGAGAATTGATGGCTAAACGATGAATTAAATCACTTCACCCACTTTTAATAATAAATAATAAAAGACTCATTTACTATATTTTAATAATTAATTAAATTCAAATTTTAAAATTACGATAAAAATTAATCAATTTGGGTTGTTACAATTACGACATTTAATAAAACAAAGGTAATTTTTAAATTTCAAATTGATTATAAAGTTGTAGGTATAGAAATAAATGATGAGAAAGAAGTTGTAATTAGAGAAATATGATATAAACTATTTCTTGAAGATGAAGTTAAACTTTTGGAGGTAATGTTTAGAGATTTTGAGAAATAATTGAGGTTTTTCGCGGAATGGTTAGCAAGATATCCAAGTGAAAAGGACTATATAAAGAATGCAAAATTAGTTCAATCCATTTCTGAGAAGCAAATCAAAGTTCCATATAGTGGTAGCATGGATGAAAACAAGATGCAATAACCAGTAGATAGAAACAATAGTAAGTTTCAACAAATAAGCAATGAGATGTACCGATAGGGAGATAAATTGTACATAGAGATTGATGAGATGTGAATGTTGGTGATAAATATTCCTAAGAGGACGAATATTGATGTAATAAGGAGAATCAACAACATATTACAATTGACTATACAAATTTGCATCAACAAGGGAAATGGGCACTTGTAGCATAAAATTTGGAGGTCTGGAGAATTAAAGACAACAAAAACACAAAAGTAAGGCAACAATGCAAGTAAGTAGAAACAACATAAGATTTGGGATCCAGGAAGATGGAGGATAACAGTGAAGAAAACATGTAGCAGAACATGTGGAAACGTCAGCAATGGGATCAAAGGGAATGATGTAATTGTAGACACAGGATCAAGATATCATGAAATTTTTTAACCCTCAAAAACCAACCTTGTTGATTAGATCTAGGGGGTATATGAAATTACTAAGGGAGTGGGTTCCCTAAAATTCCAATTAATGTAATTTATCATATTTTAGTTGGATTCTAGAATGATAGGTTTTGTTTTTCCCTATTTGAAGTGTACAAGATTAATTGAGCAATTAGTTGAGTTAAATTAAATTATCATAAGCATGGAGGATTTGATTCCATTTTCTCCTTATCAATTGCAAAGTATGGAATGATATTATCATTGTTAGTTTTACAATATTAAGGATATGTTGATGGGATGGAAGTTGAAATTCCATGCTTGTACACCTACAGGCAATCGAAAGATGTAGATAGAGACTGAGTGAGAAAGAGGTATAGAAGTGTGTGTAAGGAGGTGAAGTGTGGCCAATAAGCCCAATAGAGGCCAATTAATTATAAATCATGACGGGAAGGAGAAATTCCTTGTGTAAATTTGTTTGCAGATTCATCAATAGAATATTTTTGTGTTTATTTGGCATCTCAATGTATTATTGAATGATAGATTGAGTTATTGTTTGTGTGGGTTTCAAGAGTTGTTTTCTGCATACAGTAATCAAATATTTTTTGGAGGTATTAGAGCAACATAAGCTACATTAATCATTGATCGTTGATCACTGGAAGGATCAATTATCCAAATGGAATCAACCTATACCATGAAGGAAAGATAATTTATAGTTGTACGATCATCCAAGAGTTAAGTCTTGACCATTGGATCACATTTAGAAGGACTTTGTAGAAGTCCCAAAATATGGCGGTAAGAGTAAGATCTAGCCATTCATTCCATAGTTAGATCAACGTATGATAGTGATATAGGGAGTTAGAAAAAATGAGGAAGTTAAGGGAGGATCATGACCGATTGATCCATATCTAGTTCGACAATTCTCATTATAGCGGATCATAGGCATCGAGGGTTATAATGTGTTTGATGCTGCAAACATTTTTAGGTCTCGAAGATGAGAAACGTCAAAAGTGACATACGACGTTCAATTTAGGATGTGATATGTGGAGACTAGGTCCCACGATATATGGATTCTATGGAAAAATATTGACAACGAAGATTAGATCTTGAGTGTATAGAGACATGAACCTATTCGAATATGATTTATGTCATGCTGATGTAAAGATCAACCTATTCGAATATGATTTATGTCATGCTGATGTAAGGAACTCATGACATGTGTAAGAAAGGTTCCATACTGATCAGAGTTATGTGGTGGCCCATGTCCTTAGTTTAGAATATAATAAAAGGTGATATCAATGCTATAGACTGGATCATTGATATGTATGAACAATGATTTATTCTTTGAATGATATCGTAGAAGGAGAGATTATGATTGTTGATCACTAGTGGGATCAACGGTCCACATCATTACATCTCATTCTCATTAGGATACTTTGGCTGCTGAGAGAGGAATTAAGTCCTGATGTCTCGATGATGACAAAATACATGTTGACATAAAGGTATCCAAAAAGGATATGACACACGGTGAGAGCATCGTGACCATTGATCATGATAGGATTAGCAATGATCCATCATCAAGGAGGGATAGATCCAACCATTCATTAAAAGAGAATATCAATGATTGAGGTTTAATGGATATTGACAATGTGCAAGGGCTATAACATAAGGTTGGGCCTCTATGTAGTGGCTTACAATAACCACTCTTAGAAGGGTGGGGGTGGAAGTAGGAACACATATCCCTCGTAGGAAATTTTCGAAACCATTGTTTCTCCATATGTAAAACAAAGGAGAAATACCACTCTTAAATAGTGGTAAAACACCATACTATTAGTCCATGATTCTTACTAAAAGTTCTTATGGGGTTGAGAACTAAAGGAGTTAGCACCAACGATTTAAGTTCTTAAGGGAATAAGCACCTAGTCACAACCATTAGTTGTGTGGAGAGGAGGAGCTTAGAACTAGATGATAGAAGAACTTGGGTTTAAGCGCAAGGTTCTAGCAGTTGTTCATGAAAAGGGATAAGTGCCGAAGTTTGAGTGTTGTAGACAAGCATCGATAAGGACTAGTGCAAGAAAAAAACAATAAAACCTATGTTCTAGTAGAGAAATTTTTGCCCCATACAAAGAATTGAGAGAATCGTGAGCTTGAAGCTGCAACAGAGTAAATTTATAACTCTGGACCTATGGGAAATAGACCTGGTGGTTTGTTGTCAATAAAACTATGTCGTTGTCAATAAAACTATGTATATAATATATGGAAGTGTATTAAGAAAAAAGGCCTAGTATGTTGCCAAAGGATTTCTTAGGTATAAGGAACTTCATATAGTAAACATTTTCACCTATATTGAAAATGAATTATATCTATTCTATTCTAACCTCTATAGCTTGATCTAAATAGGAGATTCATCAGATGTATGTTAAATCCACCTTATTATACGGGGATTGATAAGAAGAAAATAACATGTAACAACCACCTATATATGTTCATAATGACTCTAATCTTTTTTTTTCCTGAAAAAAATATCTATATGGCCTTAAGAAAGCTCCTAAATCTTGGTATGCTAAAACAAATACCTTTATTCTTGACATTGGCTTCTATAGATGTCATTATTTCCCCATTGAATATACCAATAAACTCAGTGACCATCTCATACTTATTATTATATTTCTTTATGACCTTATTCCCTTTCCCCGTATAAGTATGCATGTGACCGGCATTGCTTCTTTCACATAAAATGTTGTAAAAAAGCCCCATTTTCTAGTCTAAAGACAAACTTGTTGCAACTTGTACACCACCTAAATTAGATGTCACTTTGAACCATAAGTTAGCTGGTATCCTTTCTATTTGACTCATACCCATCCTCATATTTCCTTTGATGTTGCTATTCTTGTATAATATATCCAAATGTCCAATGAGCAACACTGGAAAGATGTAGAGATGATACTTTAGTATAGCTCAAGTATAGTTTAGTTTGAAATATAGTCTAGTTTATGGGGGACTCCTTTGTTTGTTTCTTCACTAATTACAATTAGGTTAGTAACCCTAATAATCAACAAAACTATATTTTGGGTCCTTCTTTTACTCTTGGTTTTATTCCTATCACATGGGATCGTACGAAGCAATATGACATTTATAGTTATTCAGTGAAATAAAACTATTCAAAAATTGATCTGTATTTAGGAGAAAAACAAACTGATTAAGACACTGAATACAATAAACACAAATATAGGAAGAATAACAAAAATATCCAGTGAACAATATCTTATATTAAATAATGAAATAGGATGAAAATATAAAACTGCAGAACTGAAACTTGCTCGAATGGTGGTAGCTATCTATGATCAGAGATGTGGTTGCTACACGCATTTGTCTGAGCAGAGTGTATTATAATGAGGATCCAGAGGCCCTTTTCATATTACTCATGAATTCCAAAACCTTAGATATCCAAATATTAGCCCTAGAAGCTGAAACACCAAAATTCATGTGGGCCCTATGGGTAACTTGGTGTAATTTGGTACCTCAACTTATTAGGGTCGTAATTTTTTCATATGAACTCTATTTTAGGCATGTGATAGCCTGTTGGGAAGGTCTTTCAGAGAGCTACACATTACTCCATCAGAATCTAAGTCTGTCTATAGTATGACCATGGCGAGTCAAGAAAACAATGTTTAGGTCCCCAAAACAACCCTGGAAGTACAACAAGATGTACTGAAATGAAAACATACAAAATAAGCTAGTTGTATTAGGAAATAGGCCACTCATATCCACATAGATAATGTGGGAGGCTTCATACAACCCCATAAGTGTAGAACTCACAATTATAAATCATCACAAAAAGATGGGTTGAATAAAAAATGGACACGACGAACCAACTAGAATAGGTGGGTGGCCACCAATATCCACCTAGATCAATCCTCCCCCATTAGGAAGAAATGGTCTTTGTTGCATTGATTTCCCCCATCATGTGAGGAAACTTCTGCTAGATTTGGCCCTGGGTGAGCCACTTTCCTTGGTGTAGGAGTTGTCTTGCCTTGATAACCCGATAAAGCTGGATCTATTGCTGGTGAGTTCCCTTGACCTCTGTGTCCACTATCTGATCAGTGGATTCTTGTTCCATGCAGTCATGCTTGAGATATGTTGGTGTTAGTTGTTCGATGATCTCATAGGTGTCCAATAATGGTGGAAAATATGGCTGGAGGACATCCATATTGAATACTAGATGCAGACCAAGGAAGGGTGGAGTGTTGAGCTCAAAATCATGCAGACCAAGGAAGGGTGGAGTGTTGAGCTCAAAATCATTTCTACCCACAGCCTTGGTGATAGTGTAAGGCCCATAAATAAGTGAGCGAAGCTTTCGATGGGGCCTGGTGAGATGCTCCTTCTGCAAATGTAACCATACTTTGTTTCCAACTTGAAAATCATGTGGAACACTGTGTTTAACATGGTGTTGCTTGTACTTGGCATTGTATTTCTATGAAATCTTTTGGACCTGTTGGTGGATATGATGAATCTGCTCAATGAATCTAGTGGCTTTGTCAAATGTAGACTAATTAGGGGAAGAGTATATCTGTGTTGTGGCAAGAGGAAGTGCAACATCAATGGTTCCCAAGGGTTGGAATCCCAGACCCACCTGAAATGGAATATTTTCGATGGAACTATGGAGAGCCATGTTGTAACTATGTTGGATATATGGGAGAATCTCGTCCCATGTATGGGGATGCTTAGAATTGTACATGTGCAAGATGTGCACAATAATATGATTGATGACCTCAGTTTGTCCATCAGTCTGGGGGTGGAGAGAAGTGTATTTCGTGAGCTTGGTGTCTAACAGAGACCAGAGACTCGACCAAAAGGTCTTGAGGAACGTGCTATCTCGGTTGGAGATGATGGTTTGTGGTATCCCAAAGTGAACCCAAAATCGTTCGAAGAATATCTTAGCAGTATTTGTCATTGTGACATTCTTCTTACAGGATGTGAGGATGGCCATCTTCGAAAATCAATCAAAAACCACAAACACGTAGTCATTTATGTGCTTGGTCGATGACAAACCAAACATGTAATCCATAGAGTTGGATCCCCACAACTTCTCAAGAATAGGAAGAGGGATGTATAAGCCTTGCTTCTTGATGATCGGCTTGGCAATGGCACAGGAAGTGCAAGATCTGATATACTTTCTGATGTCCTATTGAATTTTTGGCTAATAAAAATGTTTCTAAAGAACGACCATAGTTTTCTCTACACCAAAATGTCCTGCCACCCGATTGTAGCGGGCTTTTGAAATGAACTTTGCACACTGGCTTGTAGGAACACATAGATGGACCAGGTGGCACAAGATTTCGTACTGAATGTGAAAATCAGTGACAGTGGCACCTATACCCAAGATCTTATATGTGGTGGCGAAGTCTGGATCTTGCTGGTAAAGTTGGAGCCACACCGATGTTTCATGTCCACAAGAATGTAGCATAATGGTAAGTGCAGCCACAAGAGGCCGATTGAGGTAGTCAGCGACATGATTGCAGATACATGTCTTATAATTGATGTTGAGCTGAAATTAATCCAAGTAGGTGGGCCACTTCTGATGGCGGTCATTCTACAATGTCCTCTGTGCCTGTATGAACTATAGAGGCTTGTGATCGGTGTGTATGATCGTTTCTATCCCCATAATGTAATGTTTCCATTTACGACGAGATTGTAGAATGGAATACATTCCCTTGTCATAGGTGGGGTATTTTCAGATAGTATCATAGAGTGTCTCACTATGGTATGCCACTAGATGCCTGTGATGAGTGAGAACTTCTCCCACAACATAGTCATATGCATCAGTCTCAATCTTGAGTGGTTGTTGCAGATCAGGAAAGGAGAGTAATGGAGTTGTGCATAAGCGATGTTTCAGATCTTTGAATGCTTGTTGTTGCTCCTTTCCACACACAAACTTATCCCTACCACCACCCTTGGTCACTTGGCTGAGGGCACACGCAATATGTGATGGAAGATTGTTTTTTGTCATTAATTTCAACCCTATTCATTGGTTTTGGACCAAAATATTGATGAAGGTATTTGGATATGAAGGATAGTGCACATGCAGACACAACATCCATGGATGGATAGCATACATCATTTTTTTTCTGGTGGTAGGTGGTACATCACGTGGATCCTCATGGTTGAGGAGAAATGAATTTTTCAAGATGATAAAGTGAATTGAAGAAGGAAGTACAGGTCGACCCTGAAGATAACTAAATAAAAGAATTACAAAATAAGAAAGTTTCAGGACGGACCTAATGTTAGAAAGAAGTGACATAAAGAGTATAAATACATATCATTATACATTCAATTTAAACACACAGAAGTCAAATTTTTGAGGAAATCTGAAGTAAAGAAGGCTGGATTTCAAGGGAGGAGGAAGTATTTTGGTGATGTGTTCTAAGTATCAATAATTCAAATCAGAGCGGGTTACGTTCAATACATTTTAACCACTAGAAGGAAGATCCTAAGAAGAAATGGAAGACACAATTCCAAATCGGATTCCACCATTTAATGGAAGCAATTTTGAATACTGGAGTAATAGAATGAAAACTTACTTGAAATCTCTTTGGGAAGATTTTTGGTTCTCAATTGCTTCAGAATGCAATGCTTTGAAGAAACCAAAGACTGCAGCTCAGAAGGAAGCAAAAAGGAACAACAAATTGGCAATAGATACGATCCTGGATGGATTGACATATTTGATGAAATCCATGGTGGGATCATGTGCATCAACAAAAGAGATTTGGGACAAGCTACAAGAACTTTATGCAAGGGAAAAAGAAGAATAAGAAGAATAATAATTTGAATCAAATTACAACATCTCATATTTTAAAGAAGAAAACAAAGGTCATTTCTTTTGCTTTAATTGTGAAGGAGTAGAACATGTTGAATTTGAATGTTCTCTTCCAAGCATTGAAAGAGATGACATTAAATAAGAAAGTTCGAATGAAGAAGAAGGAAATCATGAAGCATAAATGATTCAACAAGAAGATAAGAATCTTAAAAAATCGAAGAATGTTGAGATTGAAAATAACAAGCTCAAAGACATGCATAGAAAACTAAGAAGTTTATTGGGTGGTTGTGAAAATACAGTTATAAGCTTGAATATAAAATTAGAATACTTTGAGAAACTAAGAGAAGAAACCATTTTCTTGAAAACTCTACTCGAAGAA
>CBVK0103285706.1:0-12197 GCA_900067695.1 Picea abies
GCATTGGTGTTGGCAGAGATACTAACCTGCTTTGTTGACATCAGTGTAGATATTGCACGTATTACGGGGGTCACTCCGAGGTATACCCACAATTATGAGTGGAAGCCTTTGAGTTGATTTTGGGCTCGATACCCTGCCCTTGCGTGTGGATCAGACTGACGACTGTTTCCCCAGGCAGTACTGTTGTCTGTGGTAACCTTAGTGGCCTTTCTCTCTAGGTACTTACCCAAGGTGACTGTGAAGAGGAAAGTATTCACGGTACCTGGAATCGACGTTGACCAAACTCACTCGGGCTCCTTGGAGGGTAAATCCACAATTACTGCGTGGAAGCTTGCACCAGGGCGTAAGTCTGTTAAGCAGGTCGTCAACGTAACTTTTCCACCTTAGCCCCCTTAGCCCCGCCCCTTCTCGTCTCGTTGTTGCGACGTTGGATTTCATCAGCAACTAGTGGCTTCGGAATTAGAAGGTTTCGTTTGTTTGGTGATTGCTTCTAGATTTTATTTACTAGGGTATGCTGTTTGTTGCTCGTAGTTGACCATAGGATTTTCATTGGGGACTTTGTTATTCATTTACAATTGCTCCCCCGCGACGTTCACGTAGGATGCAAGGTTTGTCTCTAGAACATCCAGAAGCTACAGAACCCTTGCACACTGCAACACCTGAGGGTACTCCGGAGGACTCTCCTCAACCGGGTGAAATCCCTCTTGTTCCTTTAACACACGTGGACGTAAGTGACATCCCAAAAGTCTTTACACCACCACACGAAGACCCCACTGATCCTCTCGTTGATCCTCTTGCTTCATTTCTCATTCACAATTCTATAGAGGATTATCGTACTCGTCGTGGTGAAAGACCTGGTGGATGCTTTCATATTTCTAGTGACGATCTTCCTCCTCCTGAATCAATCGTTGGGCCTTCTCACGGTACCGTAGGCCAAGGTCCTTCTTGGTCAGGTGATTTCCGACGAGTCTTGTTTGGTCCTGAATCTCCTGAGTCTCCCGAGTCAGAAATTACCCCAGCTACTACTACTTATCATTTTATTTTACCTCCTGAGATGGCTCATCTTGCGAACACTACGAGTGTCCAAACCGGAATTCTTGCAACTACTCTTGCACCTATTAATACCCAGAGAACTCTGGCAGTTAATCCAACTTTACCCCCGGGTTACCATGCTTTGAATCCTGCGTTGAATGTTCCACATCCAACGCCTCCACAAACTCCACAAACTCCTGCTGGTTCTCCTGGAGGTCCTCAGTTTCCTGGGCATCCTATTCCTGGTTTCATACCGACACTCCCTCAGTTTCCCACTGGCAATGTTAATCCTAGTGGTACTATACCGACCGTTGCTCCTACTGTCCAAATTCCTGTTGGTGGACCAACTGGTACAATTCCTTTTCCTGGACAAACCACACTGACTACACAACCTCCGGTTGGTACACAATTTCTGGGTGGAAATGTCCCTTTGATGGGAGGACCACACTCGCCTTTAGGACAAAACATCCCTCCAGCTTTGGCTCAGTATTGGACTCAACTTTTGCAAAATGTTCCTCAAATCCCTGGGGGGCAACAAACTATCCCTACTCAAGGCCAACCGTATCCAGGGGTGACTAATCCTATTTGGGGTTCGGTTCCATCTACTCAACCTCAGGTCCCTACCCAGACCCAAGGTCAAAATCCTTGGGGTTAATACCCGATTCTACCACCACAGGGACAACCAGGATCTTCTCTCTGGGGGCAAACCGCATACGCACCCACTGGTTTACCGACGGGGCTTCCACCCCAAAGTCACCAGTACCCCCAGGTGAATAGGCAACTTCCTTTTCTGGCCACTTTAGATTTGCCAGACCTGTCTAGGATTTTGAATGATCCTATTCGTCACTCTCCCCAATGGCCTGCTATTCCTGCAAAGCTCCCATCGGACATTCCGAAATTTGATGGGAATGCGGGAGATGACCCGAATAATCACGTCATGACTTTCCATTTGTGGTGTTCGTCTAACTCTTTGATGGACGACTCCATTAGATTACATCTTTTTCAACGCACTCTTACGGGTGCTGCTGCAAAGTGGTACATTGAATTGCCACGAGGTTTCTTTTCATATTTCAACACTCTTGCCATGGCCTTCCTCACACACTACCAGTTACCGATCTGTTACGATACTGGAACTGAAATTTTAACCTCCTTCAAACAAGATTCTGGCACTCATATTTCAGATCACATTCATGAGTGGAGAAGGAGGAGACGTCTTATTAAACTTGAGCTTCCAGATCAGTTACTGGCCGAGTGGTTTACAAAATCATTTGTAAACAAAATTGCAAAAGACATTTCCATGGGCGCTGTTGTCACTGAAGAGCAGGCTATTAGTCGTGCTCAATATCTAGACCTTGTTTATTCGCAAACGGGCACTTTGTACGACTTACTACCTGATTTACCTCGTCCTGGTACTTCCAGCACTTCTACCGCTCCAGTTGCTTCTCATGCAGCTGATGGTGTGATTGGGGCTACTCAAGCCCATTCACATTCCGTGTCAACTACAACCCCAAAATCCAATCCTTCTAATGTTCAAAATGCTCCGTCTCCTGCCCCTCTCGTCGGTAAAACCTCTGAAGTGAACGTTGTTCAAACTACACCGACCGGTAAGAATACCAAAAACAGGAAGGGGAGAGGCAAGACTAAGGAGAGTAAAAACGCTAATCAGAATGAGCAAACCAAAACCCCTCCTGTTGATGATCAGGATAAACGAAAACCACGTTATCCGTGCCTTATGTGTGGTGACGATCACTACACAAAGGATTGTCCGCGGCGTGCCGAAGTTCATAAGTTCCTTCAATCCACATTGAAACCTTCTACTCCGGCAGTTTTGTCTCAACCCTTCCCGTCTCAACAGCAAGCTTCGTTGGTCATTCATGATCAACCTTCTACATCTACACAATCATACGTTTTGATGTGCACTGCTGATTCAAAGAAAGACACTGTTACACTTACTACTCGAGCTAAAGACTATACTCCTTCTAAGGAGAACGTTGATGATACACCTCCCGATTTGGTATCAACCTCTCCACTGAATCCATCTACAACCGGTCCTCTTCATCTCGAAAGACCGAACCTTGATACAGTTATACGACCACCCCCAAAAGGTGTCGTTAAGAAATCGGCATTCAATCCTCATGCGCGTGCGGCTCAGAACTACAGTATTGTGGAAGATCTAGCCCAAGCCCCTTCAGCGATGTCTTCCCTTGAAGTCCTTCAGTCCTATCCAGCACAGAGAAGGGCTCTGTTGAAAGCCATAGGTGGAATCGATCCAACGGATGAAAATTTGATAGTCTTTGACTTGAACGAGCATGTTCCCAGGTTACCCGCACAACTGGCATTCCAAATACAAGTTATTTTCACCGACAAGAGCATTTGTCGGACAGTTGTCGATGAGGGTGCCTCTACCTGTGTAATGTCTTTTCCTTGTTGGAAAGCCATTGGCTCTCCACCGTTAACTGAGTCACAAAATACGTTGCGAGCCTTCAATGGCTCTGGTTTTAAACCTAATGGTGTTCTGCCGTCGTTGCCTATCACTCTTGGTGGTAAAACCATCCAAGTAGAAGTCGAAGTCTTTGATACTCCTCTGGATTATAATCTTTTACTTGGTCGAAGTTGGGTTGATCCTATGCGTGTCGTCGTGTCCACCCTTTTCCGTGTCTTACGATTTCCTCACCAAGGTAAAGTGGTCACGATTGATCAACTTTGTTTTTTCAACACTGATACTCATACGGGCAACGTGCCGTTCATAACGAACACCCCTGAGGGTTATGAGAATGTTGGAGTCGGTCTTCTAAAAGATTCTTCATTAATGGGTACTTTTCCCATACCACCACCACCCAATATTTCTAACCTTTCAGTTGCATCTATTAACATGATCTCTACTATGCCTCGTGAACTTCCAGTCTCTGCTGACCCTTGGATCGTACCTGAACCTGGAGATCATGTTCGTTTCGGCAACGTTATGCCATTAAGTCCGATTGAATCCGATTACCAGGCCATTCAATCGGCAACCCCCCTTACTTCTTCTTATGAGGATTTGTCTCTGGATCCTTTCCGTATTGTTTTTCCAACTGACGAGATGATCATGTCTGTCTTGGATGACACCCCTTGGAACGATGGGCATCATCGTTCCATACTGTTTCTGGAACAACAGACTCTTGAGAATTACCAACGGATTTCGGCTCCGTCGACCGTTGTCGTCGTTACGACGGTTCCTGGACATATACAAGATGTGTTTGTAGAAGGGAACTTAAGTAACATTTCACCCACGATGCCTATAGATATTTCCATAAAACCTGGGATAGCAGAGAACGTTCATATTGGTACTTCATGTTCTCCCGAAGAAATTATCGCGTACAATTCCTTGTTTAAAGAATTTCGGGATATCTTTGCATGGAGTTACGAAGAGATGTTGGGTATTGACCTGTCTATTGTGGTGCATGAAATTAAGACATACCCTGGAGCCAAACCTGTCCGGCAGCGCCTCCGTCCTGTCCATCCACGTAAATCCACGACCATTAAACTTGAGGTTGAAAAACTTCTAAAAGCCGGTTTTATTTATCCTGTGGCTTTGACAGAATGGGTTTCAAACCCCGTACCGATCGATAAAAAGGGTGGTAGTATTCGCGTGTGTGTAGATTATTGGGATATCAACAAAGCTTGTCCTAAGGACAATTTTCCAACCCCTTTCGTCGACCAGATAGTCGATGATTGTGCCGGCAGCGAAATCTTTTCTCTTATGGACGGATTTTCCGGCTATAATCAGATCAACATCACTCCCGAGGACCAACACAAAACAACTTTCATTTGTCCTTGGGGTACTTTCGCCTACCGTAAACTTCCTTTCGGTTTAAAAAACGCTGGTGCCACTTTTCAACGTGCTATGTCTTACGCATTCCACGATATTAAGCATATTGTTCAACCTTATTTGGACGATTTTCCAGCTCACTCTATGCGTCGGGTTGATCATCCTATGCATCTCCGGGCCATTTTCGTTCGTTGTCGATTCTATCGCATTCGCTTAAATCCACATAAGTGTGTCTTTTGCGTAGAATCCGGCCGTCTCCTTGGTTTTATTGTTTCACGGCATGGGATCAGGGTGGATCCTATCAAGGTCGAGGCGATTCTTAATCTCCCTCCTCCTTCTTCTTTACGCCAGTTACAAAGTTTGCAGGGGAAAGCAAACTTTCTTCGTCGGTTCATTCCAAATTACGCTGAGATTACTCGAGGGTTTACCTGTCTTTTAAAGAAAGGTTCTGAGTTTGTATGGGATAAAACTGCTAATGATGCTTTCGAGGCCTTGAAGTTATCCCTTACCAAAGCTCCTCTTCTGTTTCCTCCAGATTACAGTCAAGATTACTTTCTTTATTTAGCTGCATCCGAGTATACCATTGGTATGGTCCTCGTTCAAGAGGATGATAACCGTGATGAACATGTTATCTATTACTTGAGTCGAAGTTTAACTTCTACCGAAATTAAATACCAACATGTTGAGAAGCTGGCCTTGGCTGCTGTTCAGGCAGTTCAACGTTTTCGTCACTACATTCTTGCCAGGAAAACTACCGTGATTTCCCACTGTAACCCTATGCAGCATATATTGATTCGTCAATTGCTGGGGGGCAAGTACTCCAAGTGGATAGTTATTCTCCAAGAGTTCGATTTAGAGTTCGATCGGGCCACATCGAAGAAGTCTCTAGTTTTCGTTGAATTGATTTGTGACTTTCCCCACACTGCAACGGAAAAAGTAGCAGTTGATTCGTTACCCGACGAATCACTTTTCCTTATCGCCACCAATGATATTTGGTACGGAGATATCATTATCTATCTCCAAACTCAAAATTTCTGGCTGTGGCGATGCCCAAAAGATGGCCCCCACATGCGTCGTTGTGACAGTCATTTAAGACTCTGTCAGCCTCGTCAGTAGTCAGGCAGCGACGCAGAATGGTGTCGATGCCCCGCCGATATAGGATGTCTCCGATCAGGAGATAGCGGGGGGCTTGATGATGAATGCACCGATGATCATCACGTGAAATGTGGTTACCGAACTTTTGAGTTCGTAGGTAGACGAGGAGGTCACCATACCAAGGATCATCAAAAGCGATGTAAAAGAGATGTTCGTCGGGAAAGTCTGTATTGACGGGTGCACTGGGTGTGTCAGAGGGAAGGGCTGTGACAAGTTCGGTGAGAACGAGGGCCTTCTTACTCTTGGGTGTTGAGAACTCGAGGTCGTACTCCTGAAGGATAATGATCCATCGAGAAAATTTGTCGTTGACTTGGCGACGGCTGAGAAAATATTGCATAGGGTTGGAATCAGCAACGACCTTGGTGGTGCGAAGCAGAATGTAGTGGCGCAATTTCTGAACTGTGAGGACAACTGCAAGAGCAAGTTTCTCTTCATGTTTGTACTTTAGGGGTGGTCCTGAGAGGTTCTTACTGACATAATAAATGACGTGTTCACGATTGTCATCTCCAAGCTGGACGAGGACGCCGGCTACTGATACAGTGGATGCTGATATGTAGAGGATGTAGTCGCGATTGTAGTCAGGTGCACTAATCAAAGGTGCACTCGAAAGTGCTGTTTTCAGATCGTCAAACGACTATTGGGCATAATCGTCCCAATTAAAAGGGATGTTGTGGCGTAGTAAGCGAAGGAAACCATGTGCACGTATAGCGTAGTCAGGAACAAAGCGTCGTAGAAAGTTGGCTTTGCCCTGCAGACTTTGTAGTTGCCTCAAATTCCGAGGAGGTGGAAGTTCAGTGATAGCTTGGACTTTGAGGGGGTCCATGGTTATACCACTTTGGGAAACGATGAAACCGAGGAGGCACCCTGCGATGACGCAGAACACACACTTAAGAGGGTTCAAGCGAATGTTATACTGATGACACTGTTGAAAGATGATTCATAAATCATCGAGGTGGTGGGTACGTTTCTTGGATCGAGCGGTGAGGTTGTCTAAGTAGGCGAGGATGATTGCAGCCAGATCGTGAAAGATGTATGTCATGGCCCACTGGAAAGTTACGCCAGCATTTTTGAGGCCGAAGGGCATGACACGATATGTGAATGTACCCCAAGGAGTAATGAATGTAGTTTTGTACTGATCGGCCGGATGAATTTGAATTTGGTTATAGCCAAAGAATCCGTCCATGAAGGAGAGAGCCTCATGGCCAGCACAATCATCGATGATATGATCGATGAAAGGTGTTGGGAAGTTGTCTTTGGGACATGCATTGTTGAGATCGCGAAAGTCAGTGCAGACGTGAATAGAGCCCTGTTTTTTGTCGACGGGTACAGGGTTAGAAACCCAAGACGTATAAGCGATGGGGTAAATGAATCTAGCTATGCGTAGTTTGTCAATTTCGGCGTTGATAGCCGTGGCCTTGGCTGGGTGTAGTGGTCGCTGTTTCTGGCGAACTGGTGTGATGTCAGGCCAGGTGTCGATGCGATGTTCGACAATAGAAGGGTCGATGCCAGGCATCTCTGTGTATGACCAGGCGAAGATATCCCAAAATTCCTGGAAGAGGGCTTTGTATGCAGTGATTTCCTCAGGAGTACAAGCTGCTCCGATGATGATTTCTTCGACGATTCCCAGTTTAATGGAAATGTCGATTTTGATGGTGGGGGAAATGTTAGCCAAATTCCCTTCTTCAAAAGCATTGGGTGCAGGAATAGGATTGTTGAACCAATCGACCGGTCCTGTTGGGATAAAATCCTTGGTTTCGACTGCGTAAATTGAGTTAAGGGTTGGAGGAATGAGGGCCTCCTATGGAAGGAAGAGTGCACGATGATGTAACACGTCCCAAGGAGAGTCTGGGCATTATATCTCTTCCAGTATGTCTTCATTGCATTGGAAACGATGGGAATATAATGGATCATGAGGAGTGTTCTCCGTGATAGTGTGGTTGCCCCCTGCTATAGAAACAGAGGGGGAACTACTAGGAGAGGGTGTGGGGTCACTCGACATAAACCATATATTGAGATACTGAGGGGTACCCGTGGTGGTGGGATGGTGAGTTGCCGTAGAGGAATGAGCAGGAGAGTTAGGTGGGTTACGGGGTAGATCTTCAGATATGTCATCTAAGAACCATGGGGGCGTTGGGAGTGCCGCAGGCTCGAGAGAAATGATGTGAAGATCCGCCGATGGCGAAGTAAGGTCAATTGTCTCTTCCGTGAGTGGTGGACGCAGGGCTAATTGACGTTGGTGATATTCGATGATTATTGTACATTGGTATGTGAAATGAGCCAAGGAATCGCAAAGATAGCACGGGCATCTCAGGCATTCATTAACTGAAGTAGTGACATAGCGAATGTCAGTGATAGGTGTTGTGGATGGCGTAGAAGGGCGTGGGTTGTTCTAAAAGTCTCGACTGATGATGGCCAATGCCTGTCAAAAACGAGGCAGTGCTGGACAATGATGGGTATAATGGCCATACTCAGAACAGATGGCACACGCGGATTTGGTCTTTAACCCCTTACTACTGGAAGGTTGAGTGGTAGCAGTAGTGGTGAGTGGTGTGGGGGTTGGATTGGGGGGAATCAAATTCCGTAACTCCGGTAGTGACGGGCAGTTGTTGGTTTGGTGGCCCTCCTTATCGCACAGCGCGCAAGGTGGTGGGATCCGCGGAGGAAGTGGAGTTGTGGGCTCCTTCTTCGCTCTCCTGCCCCCGGCTGTAGCAGGGGGAGTAGGGAGTATGGGAGTAGTGGGGGTATTGGGAGTAAGAACAGGAATTGTCATGGGAAGTCCTGCCTGTGGGCAAGGGACCATCTCAGGTGGATGTAAGTACCACACTGGGATTGCTAACACCATATTGGATAGTGTGAGCATTGCGGCTATATAAAAAGCTTCTACACTGGGTGGAGGGTAGAAGAAGGGGATTTGAGTGAGGGGTCAGGGAACCGTTTCCCAAATGGGACTAGGCCCCTGAGGGGATGTGGATTCGTGGACCATGGGTACCGACGAATGTGCAGGAGGATCCTGTGGGAGTGGTGCTGCGACTGTTGAGACGTCAGGAGTGACTGAAGCCTCCTGAGGAGGATGAGTATCCTCCTGGTGAGAGATGACGCATACTTGACTAGGGGGAAGGAGTGGTGGTGCTCCATGGTACGTCCCTAACAAGGATGGGTCTTTGAAAATCCAAAGACCCATCTCGACGAGTGGATATACTTCGTTGTTGGTGTGAATGAGTGGAAGGATGTTATCGAGACTAGTCGATGGGTTCGGCTCGTAATGTGTAACTTGGTCAATGGTCACTATCTTCCCGTTGTGGGGGAACATAATTGTCCGAAAGACGGATGATGCTACGGCCTCCATAGCATACATGTAAGTATGGCCAAGAAAGATATTGTAATCGAGTTGCGCGTCGATAACTTCAATGTCAATGAGAATATTTTTGCCTCCGAGTTCTACGGGGACATTTTGGAAGAGCCCTTCAGGAGATGATGGTCTGCCGTCATAGGCTTGCAATGTGATGGTGGAGGGTAAGAGTTCCGGGGAACCAAGTTTCTGCCATACTGTTTTGGACATGATGCATGTGGATGCCCCTTCATCGATGATACATCGATGGACGGTGATGTTCCGTATTTTGACTGGTATTTGAATTGCAACTGCGGAAGGAAGACGCGGTTCGCAGCTATCAAGGTCGAAGGTGATAAGTTGAGTATCTGCGGGGTCGACTGCTCCCATGGTAGAAAGTAGTGATTTCCTTTATGTTGGACACGTCTGGAGGACTTCCAGAACTGACATGGCAGCCGGGGATTGTGCTAAGTCATCTACCAAGCTGTAGTTATGTGCGGCCCTAGCCTATGGGTTGTGGACATTCCTGCGCAATGGGATGAGAGGGATGCATAATGGTGGTTCAGCGGACGGGCGAGGGATCACCAACGGAGGTCCCGTCGGTGTCAGGTTTGTTTCTGTAGATGTAGGAATGGACTCAGTTGGTGTAGGATACTAACGATTACGTGTTTGCAGAAGGATTTCTTCCTCACTGGTGAGGAGAATGGTTCGCTCTGCGGGGTTATTGGGATTGTGGTATTGGCCCACTTGAGGTGGGGGATGTTGCGTATCCTGTTGGGTGTTGACCACCCCATGATGTGGAATAGGATTTTGCAGTACGGCGGGAGAAGGTTGTTGTGCATATTGTTGTTGTGCCTGTTGAGGGGCAGGTTGCGCAGGAGAAGGGGGGATGCTCCCAGAGTCTTTCAACCTCTTGAAATCAGCGATCTGTGGGCAATGGTGAGTGTAATGACCATATACGCCACAAAGAGCACAAGGTTGGATGGTTTTAACAGTGTTCCGCCCTTGGCGTTTGTTTTTATTGCCCCCCTGGGGGTTTTGGTTCCCTGGGTTCTGATTGCCCCCAGGGGGTTGATGTTGTAGGGGTTGATTCCCGCCTTGACCAGGATTGTTGTTATTCTTGTTCCTTCCTTTCCTTATGTTATTGTTCGAAGGGTGAGTTGGGTTGGTTGTATTTAATTGTTCAAAATTCTGGTACTATTGAGTAGCAGAAGGTTGAACAAAATTCACCCCCGTATTTGGATGTGGGGGAGCCATGGGTTGGGGAGGTCCAGGAAAGGGGAAGTATGGATTCTATAGTGGTGCGGCTCCATAAGGTACATAGGAAGGCATGGCGCTTTCTCTAGTACTATAAGGTGATGTGGAGGGGGGACCACTTGTGTTTGGAAGAGGTGGATGTATGGGAGGTGCTGGTGGCGGTCCACTAATGGGTGGAGGTGTAGCAACAGGGTATGGCTGTTGGTAAGGGGGTGGGGGGTAATAAGAAGTGCCCCCATATGCTGGTGGGTATTGAGGGGTCCCATACATCGGTGGTGGTTGGGGTTGTGAACTATGATGCATGGTAGCACCTATTAATCCGTCTGCAGAGTGAGACATCCCAGGTTTGTCCTGGCCAAATGGCATAGGTTTGGGAAGATCAGGAAGTACTGTGTACAAGTATCCTGACTATGCATAGATGAGGTCATATTGCTGGGCTTTACTGATGGCTTCCTCTTCAGATTGTGGGAAGGTGGAAGCTACATCTTTTCCGAGGAGAGTGAAAAGTGATCTGAGAAACCAGTCAAGACATTGCTGCTTGGTGGTTTCTGCTTTGCATAAACTACGTCGCCTATGCCACTCATGAATGTGGTTGGCAATGTGGGTGGCTGAGGACTGTTTGAAATTGGACAGTAGTTCTAGACCATTGTCATGTCAGATGGGTAGTTGGAAGAAAGTCAAGAAGGCTTTGGCCAAGGATTCAAAGGTCGAGTGGGACCCTGATTTTTCTTCAACATACCATTTGGCCGATGGGCCGGTAAGTGTGCGTTGGAAAAGATGCAATCTGACAGAATCTTCCATAATGATGTTAGACGAACACCATAGGTGGAAGGTCATGACGTGATTGGCGGGGTCATCCCCTGCCTTCCCTTCAAACTTTGGTATATCTGAAGGAAGTTTGGTTGGCATTGCAGGCCATGTGGCATCATGCAATATAGGATCATTAGTGAGCTTGGTGAGATCCGGAATGTTGAGAGAGGCTAAGTATGGCATCTGTAGTGGGGTAGGAATGTTAGTTCCAGCCATAGTGTGTTGTGAACCTGACCCTTGATGGGGACTAGGTGGGTTGGTGCTCCCTCCTTGGGAGGAAGTGGGTCCCCTGCTTCCGTGTAAAGGAGATCTAGAGGACGGATGACCTTGGGAAGTGGACCCAAGTAAGGTAGAACCAAGCAAGGCTGATCCTAGGATGGTAGCACTCACAGGAGTGTGTGAACGAGTACGACCAGATACTCCTCCTAAGATAGGTGGGATATTGAGCAAGCGTCGTGAACGACGGGGGTTCTGTGGTTCCCCAATGATGTCAGACTAGTTGCGTGAAATGTGTGAAATAAGTGGTGAGAGAAATATGGAAACAAGAGTCTTTGCTGTGGTGTGCTTTACACAATATAGATATATAAGTCAAATTGTAATCAGATGTGCATCATACATAAATGAACAAGAAGCATATATATGGGTAAGAGGGTTTTGTCCGCGTGGGGGAATCAAAATAGAAAGCAAATGCTTGTGTCCTAGAAGACGTAACGTCCTTCCTCTCAAATAACACTGGATCTTCCAATAGCTCTCAACAGTGGGGTCTGAAGTCACCAGAAGAGACACCAGTGAAGAATGAAATAACTG